>CAUYPK010010683.1:0-20173 GCA_963574355.1 Loris lydekkerianus
GGCCTGAAACTGCCTCTACCTAGATACAGCCAATGTGGTACCATGCCACTGGCCCGACCTTGTCACTCACCTCTTCCCCCGCCTTCTTTCCCTGCCCCTTCTCCACAATAAAAAAATAAATAAATTCAAATTTAAAAAAAATAAAAAAAATAAATAAATAAATAAAAAATTTATGTGTAGTGATTTAGTAAATATAAAAAATAATTTTTATATGTCATAAGTTTGGAATCTATTGCAGGAAGTAAATACGAAGATCACCTTGCTTGTTCTGTGTTTATCACCTACATTCTATTTCCAGTTTGTATATATTCAAATAGTGCTTATTTGAAGTCCACTTTCCCTTTGAAACCTACCATTTTACATTTGCATTTTCTACCAAAGTTGTACATTGTGTATTTCTTTTCTCAATATTTTTGCCTTTTGTCACTGAGCATACACTATTTTATATTACGATTATGTAGTTGTTATCTTTTTCTTGTTTAAAAATTAATATATGGAAAAAATAACTTTGTACATTTCTGTGAATTTCAGTGTACCACGAACACAATTAGGATATAGAACAGATTCATCATCCCTAAAATCTTCCTCATACTATCTCGTTGTGGTCACAGCCTCTCTTACATGTACCCCTAACCACTGGTAACCACTGAGCAGTTCTCTATCACTGTAGATTTCTCTTTTTGATCATGTGCAGAATGTTGTGTCATGAAGTATGTAGTCTTTTGAGGTTTTTTTTTTTTTTCCACTTAGCATTAAGCCTTTGAGATGATTCAAGTTGTACATATAAGTAGTTCAATTATTTTTATTGCCAGATAGTCTATTGTATGAATGTAACACAGAAAGTTTATTCTGTTATTGAAGGACATTTAGGTAGTGTGATTCCTTCACCTTGGCTTTTTTTCTTCAAAATTGTTTCAGCTATTTAAATTCCTTTGTCTTTTCATATAGATTCTGTTTTCAATTCATATTTATAGAAAAAGCTTTGTGGGGATATTGATTGGTATTGAATTAAATCTATAGAAAAATTTGTGAAGAACTGACATTTGAACTATGAATATAGCGTGTCTTCTTTTAGGGCTTCTGTTATTTTTTTTTTTCAGTTTTTTGTAGTTTTTAGCATATTAGTCATATATTATTGGGTATATGTGTAAATTTTTCTTTTAAATTTTGGTGCTATAGAAAATGTTACTGCATTCTTAATTTCAGTTTACATTTACAAATTATTAGTATATAAAAATATGATTGACTTTTGTGTTGACTTTATATACCATGATCTTAGTAAACTCATTCTAGGATTTTTTCTTTTTGGCATATTGTTTGGGATTTTTTTATGTAGACAGTTGTGCCATCTACAAATAGGGAACATTTTATTTCTTTCTTTCTCTCTGTGCCTTTTATTAATTTTCTTGACTTAAGCTTTGCCATGTCTTTCTATGTTCTGTAATATCTCTTGTCCGACTTACTTTTTTTTTTTTTTTTTTTTTTTTTTGCAGTTTTTGGCCAGGGCCAGGTTTGAACCTGCCACCTCTGGTATATGGGGCTGGCACCCTACTCCTTTGAGCTACAGGTGCCACCCTTGTCCGACTTTTAGGTTCTGCCTTTCCTTTTTCTCCTTATTTCCTTTTGTTGTCTTTATCATCCATATTTTAAATTCCCTTTCTGCCAAATCCATTAATTCTTTACAGGTGGACTCCTCTGCAGTAGCTGCCTCATGGTCCTTGGGGGAATTGCTCTGTGTTGGCTTTTCATGTAGCCCAAATTTTTCTGTTGGTTCCTCCTCTTGTGTTCTTTCTTCTTGTTCACCTCCTTGTCCTCCTTTTCCTTCTCGCTTCCTCCTTTGCTTCAAATTGCCTTGTCTCAGAGCTGTTACCACTGCTGTCGACTCAGTAAACGCCATTGGTGCCGGTCGGTGGAATCATCACCCCTGCCCTTTCCTGGCCTGTTGCACGTGGACGGCAGGGCAGGGATTGAGCCTTTCCACAGCTCAGCTAAGTAGCTGCGGGGATTAGAGTGGAGCTCAGCCCACGACATGCACAGGCAATGGCCAAGTCCTATTTTCTATATTATTTTCTTTTAAGTTCTGCTTTGGCTATGTCCCACAAATTTTGATATGCTGTAGTGGCCTTATGTATTATATCTTAATTTTTTTGAAAATTCTATCATTTCATGCTATAATTTTTGCTTCATCAAATATGTATTAAAGAACTGATGAGAAGGTACATATACATTACATTTTTCCAGGTATCTGCCACTTTTTCTCTTCCTTTACTCCTGATAGTCCACATTTTCTTGTCTCAGTATCTTTCTTTAGCAATTCTTACAGAGCATGTCTGCTTGCCATGGATTCTTACTTTTTCTTTACCTAACAATGGCTTGTTTTAGCCTTCTTTCTTAGATGGTATTTTTGCTAGATATTGGATTCCCTTTCATAGTTTCTTGTGTGAAACCTGTAGTCGTTCAAGCCATTCTTTCTCTATAGGTAATGTTTTGTTTTACTCTGGCTCCTTTTAAGATTTTTCTTTTTTAGCTTTTAGCAGTTTGGCTATTTGATTTCCTTGTGTTTATCCTGTTGAAAGTACTCTGAAATTATTGATTCTGTATGTTTATGTATATTTGAAATTTGGGATTATTTCAGTCATTATTTCATTAAATATTTTTTTCAGTTCCATGTGCTTACTAATCTACTTCTGGGACTCCAGATATTCAATGTTTTGTTACTGCCTGTAAGTTCCTGAGGCAGTGCTCATTTTTTTCTTATTTTATCTCTTCTGTTGTTCTCTTGGATGAATTTCTATTAATCTATCATCAAGTTCAGAGACTCATATGTCATCTCCAAAACTGTATTTAGCTCACTCAGGAATAAAACAAAGTATTTTTTGTTATGTATTTTTCAGTTTTCATTTGATTCTTCCCTGTATTTTTTTTTTTTTTTTTTTTTTTTGGCTGGGGCTGGGTTTGAACCCACCACTTCCAGTATATGGGGCCAGCGCCCTACTCCTTTGAGCCACAGGCGCCGCCCCTTCCTTGTATTTTTTATATCTTTGCTGCATTGTTCTCTTTATAAATTCTGCAAGTGCTTGCTTTTACTTGCTGGAACATTTTTATAAAAATTGCTTTAAAGTCTGTCAGATAGTTTTAAAATCTCTGTCATTTGGGCTTTGGTATCTGTTGAGTGCCTTTTCTTATGTATTTTTTTTTCACCCTGGTTCTTTGCATGTCTAGTAATTTTGGGTTATATCATGGATATGTTGAATATTATACAAATTTAGGGCTTGTTTATTTCTAACAGAGACTATCAGTATCTTTAGTATGTAGTCTTCCTGGTTGCCTTCGGTCCTCAGGTTCTGACCAGTCTCCTATGGTTTGGGGGAATTCCTAGTTCAGGTTTCAAGAGCAGAAGTGTTATTTAGGTTTGTTCCATTGCTTTCCACTCAGTGACCAGTCTGGATGTGGGCAGCAGTCTATCCTGTAAGATATTATTATGTTGTTTAATGTTAGCTCCGCTTATACACAGCTTGCAGATGAGCCCAGGAGTTTATAACTTTCTGTGGTGGTTTTCCCAAGCTCTTCTCCCTCCACGATCTGCTTGGTGCATTGTGGTTCTGGGGATCTCCCTTTCTAGTTCTCTGTCCAGAAAGCTGAGCCTTTATTTATCCTGCCCTGCTGTGCCCCTGTGTTTGGGGCATGCGGCAAGAGGATGGAGAGAAAAAGAAGTTTTCTGAATCGCCCTACTCTGTTGGGACCATACATAGCTCATTGGATTGGAGAGAAAAGTTACCCTCTGTCAGGGTTTAGTTCTTTGCGGGTCTCAGATGCGGCCACCACCACTTTCAGGTGCTGGTATGGGAGAAAACTGAGAGAAAAAAATGAAGGAAAGAAGACAAATAGCATTTTCCACACTTTTTGTGCTTGTTGGGAGACTCATTTCCTACTCTTCCCCACTTTTCCAGCCTTATCTGGAGAGGTCCTTCTGGGGTTTATTATGTTTACACTGATGCCAATTTTGAAGTTTGGGGCTTTGAGTTCAGACCAAGTGATACTGGAGGAGATAAAATGGGATATCCAGTGCAGTTTTGATGCTACTATGAATTTTCACCTTTTTTCATGATCTACTTGTTATATTATTATTTTTAATTAGCAGATTTTATTTTTTAGAGCAATTTTAAGTCTACAGAAAATTGAGCAGATAGTAGAGTTCTTGCTTCCCCACTGTTACAGTTTCCCTTATTAATATCTTGAGTTAGTATGGCACATCTGTTATGATTTATTAACCAATATTGAAGTATTATTACTCACTAAAGTTCATAATTTAAATTAGGGCTCACTTACTGTGTTGTATAGGTTATTTGTGTGGGCAATCTCACTATATTGTCCCTGTTGGCCTCAGCCTCCCAATTGTGCCATTGCACATGCCATCATTCTTAAGCTTTTGTGTTGTAAAGTTTTATGAGTTTTGATAAATATATAATGTCATGTATCCACCACTACAGCATCATACAGTCTGGTTTCACTGCCCTGAAGTTGTTTTGTGTTACACCTGTTTATTCCTCTCCTCCTGCTCTTTAGCCCCTGATAACCACTACTCTTTGTTGTTTTTATAGTTTTGCCTTTTCTAGAATAGCATATAATCAGAATTACACAGTAGATAGCCTTTTAGATTGGTTTCTTTCACTAAGTATTATGTATTTAAGGTTCCTCCCTGTATTTTTGTGGCTTGGTAGTGCATTTCTTTTTATTTTTAAGTAATATTTTTAATAAATAATAGTGTAGATATACCAGTTTATCCATTCACCTTATGATGAACATCTAGTTGTTTCTAGTTTTTTTTTTTTCAATTATGAATAAAATTGTTATAATATTCTTGTGCAGATTTTTGTGCGGGTACAGTTTTTAGCTTATTTATATAAATATCTGAAAGTGTGATTCCTGGATTTTATAGTAACACTGTGTTTTGTAAGAAACTTTGTACCATTTTACATTCCTCTTATTTCATATCCTTGTCAGCATTTGCCATTGTCAATATTTTTGATTTTATCCATTCTAATAGAGTGTAGTTCTATATCATTGTTTTGATTTGCAGTTCCCTGATGAGCATCTTTTCAGATGTTTGACATCTTTACTCATTTCTTTATAGAAAGATCTGTTCAATGTTGCACCCATTTTAAAATTAGTTTATTGGATAGGTACAGTGGCTCACCCATATAATCTAGCATTCTGGGAGGCCAAAGTAGGAGGAGCTTAGAAGTTTGAGAACAGCCTGAGTAAGAAAGAGCCCCATATCTACTATAAATGGAAAAATTAGCCTGGTGCAGTAATGTGTGCAGATAGTCCCTGCTATTGTGGAGTCTAAGGCAGGAGGATCTCTTGAACCCTTGAATTTGAGGTTACTGTGAACCAGGCTGACACAATGGTATTTTAGCTTGGAGCAACAGCATGAGTCTTTCTAAAAAAAAAAAAAAAAAAAGTTCATTTTTTATTGTTGAGTTTTAATAATACTTCGTATATATTTGGTAAGTCTTTCAGTATGTATTTTGCAAATAGTTTCTCTCAGGTTGTGTTTGGTCTTTATTCTAGATCACTGAGATTTTCATCTGGGTTATCTTCTGCAAGTTTGATAGTTTTGCATTTTACATTGGTCTGGTGTCTATTTGGGTTAATTTTTATGTAAAGTCAGTGTCTAGGTTCTTCTTTTTTTTAATGTAGATGTCTAGTTCCAGTACCACATTGTACCCCATAAATGCAATAATGTACACAGTTATGATCTAATAAAAAAAAGACTATCCTTACTCTATTTGATTTCCTTTGCTCTGTTGTAAAGATTTATATATATATGTATGAACATGTTGCATCAGTTTCGTTCTATTTGACATGATTGTCTATGTTGAAAATACCAAAGAATCAATGAAAAACCACCTGGACCTAATAAGTTGTTATAGGAAAGTTGAAAGATACGAACTTAATATATAGAAGTCAATTTTTTTTATACCAACAATGAACAGTTGGATTCTGAATACCATTTATATTAGCATGAAAAGAGAAATACTAGCTATAAATTTAAGAAAATATGTACAAAATGATGGCAAGTACAAAAGTCTGATAAAAAAATCAGAGATCTCTGTGTGTAGAGAGAGATTCCATGTTCATGAACAAGAAGACTCCTGTTTTTAAGATGTTCTTCTCAACTTGTCATAAATTCAAAGCAATCAAAATGCCGACAAGTTAATTTATGGATACTGACAAATTAATTCTGAAAGGCAAAAGATCCAGAACAGCAAGCATAATACTAAGGAACAACAAAGAGAACTCACACTACTCAACTTCAAAGCTTTCTATAAAGCTACAATAATTAAGACAATATCACACCATCAAAAAAATAGACAAATAGAATCAGTGGAATAGAAAAAACAGTTCATTAAAATCCTTAGTTGAACCACTTAAAGTCAAAGACTGTATTTTTTTAACTACTGTTTGATTTCTTTAATGATTATATTTCTATTTAGATATTGCATTTTCTGAACTTTTTTGGTAAATTAGGTTTTTTTCCAGGAAATTGCCATCCTTCTAGTTTTTAGTTTTATTGGTGGTAATATTTATAGTTTTGGCTTATCTTTTTCAAAATCTCTTCCCAATCTTATTTTGCTCTCTTTTCTATTCTTAAATAATTTTGCCAGAATATTGTTCATCACTTTACAAAGAACGATCTTTATTCTCACTTAACCTTTTTACTTTTTAAATTTATTTTGTGACTTTCAAATCATCATTTTAATTTCACTAGCTGGAATGGGGTTTGGCGAACAATAGAAAATACTTGTTTTATTAATTAACGATTGCTTATTTTAACATAAAAAGACGTCTGGTAACTAGAACAATTTATTTGTTCTTATGGAATTTCTAATGGTTTTCTATCTAGTCAATTGATTTTAGATTTTGTTCCTCCAATATAATCTGATTTGGAAGTTTGTAGACACCCTTGTGTAGCTACCAAATAAAAAGTATAGAGATTTGATAACATATAATTGTGTTCGCTTGAAATAATGTTGAAGGAAGATTTAGATTATAACATGATTGAGATAAAATGATTAAAGTCAATGAGGAGTGGGACCTTGGACTGTTTGGGTATCTTTTTTTCCAGTGGTAACACTATAAGTTCTTTATCTTGTTGAAATCCTATTTTCCTTCTGTACTTTTCAGTTCTTACATTCTGTTGGGTTCAAAGATTTGCTGCTATGGTCACTTACTTTCAGACAAGAGGCAGGAGGAAGTTTCTGTGGTCTGCCTCAGGAAGTGAGCACACTTGCCTCTGAGTAGGTACTGTTGTAAGAGGACAAGGTGGGACAGGATGTTTCTCACCAGCCTTGGGTACCATACTAGTAATTCAGTTTGTCATAGGGTGGGAAGCAAGTTTTTTTCTCCTGCTTTCTTCCATACCAAGACTAGACCCCTTCCTCTCTATATACTTTCCTCAGTTGTTTTTTCTTCCTAGATAATAGATAATTCACTTTTCCTGTTCTCTTAGGACTGTTATGTGGGTGAATATGAAATAACATTACATGAGTGAAGATGAAAAAAGAATTGTAAGTGGTATAAATATGTTTAATTTCTTTGTTACTATGAAGAGGTCAGATAGGACTAACGATATAATAAGTTATAGCTAATATCAACTAGCATTGAAGCAGTACTTTAGTCACCAGACTAATAGCATGGCTGATATCAAAAACCTTGAGGAGTGGCTAAAGGCTCAACTGTAATGTACAATTTATGTACTTCAATAAATTCGTGATGTATATTTAATATCTAAGATGTGAATAAATGGAAAAAAATTAGTGAAGAGCAGTCGATAGAAGAAAGAAAATAAAAATATTAAGAGTAATAGTAAGAGGACACAGCATTTTAATAAACACTGAAATTATATCTGAAGAATTTGATTTTGTTCTCAGTCTAAGTCCCGTTTTTCAGTTGTATTCATACCTGTTCCACGTTTTCTCTTTTCCTTTTCCTTAAAACATCTTAATGAATACCTAACACAGTGCCTGGCATATTCTAGCTTCTTAATAAATATTGACTAGTTGAATGGTGAATAGAATACATGAATAAAGAGTGAATAAATGAATGGCAAAGTTTTAGGCTTCTACAGTACAAATAAATATACATGTGAATTTCTCTTATTTGGATTTGAAAACAAAGTAATCTTTTAAGAGTTTAGGTAATGCAGAGGAAAGGATTAGCTAATTCTAAAATTTGAACAGTAATTTTTTTAAAAATTGGATTACATATCTGTACTACAAATGTATAGTAAGAATAAAATGAAGTAAGATATCTATTCTTTCTTTTATGGCGGCTAAAAATTTTTAAAAATGAAGAGAACTTGAAATGATGTTATGAGATACATATTCTGTAATGTAGTAATAATTGCTAGATTCACAAGATTATTTCTAAAGTCTATTCTTATTTTTAATCTAGTTTATTCTAGAATTTTGTCAAGTAGAAATTATTTTGAACTTTGTGCTTAAAATGAATCTGTTTTCATTTTTGAATTATTATAGATTCTAATTTAATGCAATTGAACTTATGAATTTTATTATACATCATCTATTGGGTTTAATGCCATATAAGTAGAAACATTTCCAACATTTTGGGTCTGTGTGATTATATTTTTCTGTTGGTTTTTGTATTTGGAGTTTTGAATATGGTTAGTGGTAAAGAGCATGGGCTGTGATGCCACGCAGATCTCAGTTTTTATCCAGTTTGTCACTTAGTGAAAAATTTATTTATTCACCCTCTTAAACTTTTGTAGCATGTTGCATAAAAAGGATGATAGTTACTACCTGCGGTGCTTCTTGCAAGGGTACATGTGAAACTTAGTAAATGTAGAATGTAAATGTCTTAACACAATAACTAATAAAATGCTAGGAAGGCTAATTTAACCAATGTGATGAAAATGTGTCAAACAGTCTATAAAACCAATAAAACCAGTATATGGTGCCCCATAATCACATTAATGTACACAGCTATGATTTAATTAAAAAAAAAAAAATAGAAAGAAAGAAAAAAGAAAATGTGTCAAACCGTCTATAAAACCAGTGTATGGTGCCCCATGATCACATTAATGTACACAGCTATGATTTAATAATTTAAAAAAAAATTACATTAATTTAGACTTAAATCTTCCCCTATATGTAGTGAACTGCAACCCAACTAGTATGTAAGTAAACTGCAACCTAATCCAGATTATATTCTGGTAACAAGGAGCTGAGTCTCAGCCAATCACAACAGCTAAGCTTCAGCCAATCACAGGCTGCAAACTGAGCAGCTAGGGTTCATAAAAGACAAAAGTGCCTCAACACACCAGGGCCAAATAAAGTAAATACAGGGGTGTAACTAATCAAGCTGTTTCTGTATGTCACTTTCTTTTTCTGTCTACAAATACTGCCTGTCCATTTTGCTGGATAGATCTCTCTGGTTCTAAGCAGTGGCCAATTCTTTGCTCATATAAATGCTGCTAAATTTAATTTGTTCATGATTTTATTTTTTTAACAAGTAAAGCCTAAATTTAGAAATTTAATTCCTGTAGCTTTCATTTAGAAGATTATTTTCATATTAAATTCTGAAGTTAAAGAAAAGAAAATGGCTCAGTAGTCTTGCCTGACCTATCATCCAGGCAGCTCTGAGAAAGTTAACATCTCCTGGTCTCAAATTCATTATCTTAACTTGAGAAATGATAATACCCAGATCCAAGTACAGGTTTAATTTCTTTTTTCTTTTTTCTTTTTTTTTTTTTATTTATTATTTAGGATTCATTGAGAGTACAAAGAGTCAGTTTACATTGATTGCATTTGTTAGACAAAGTCCCCCTTATAATTATGTCTCACCCCCAAAACGTGTGCCATACACTGTTTTCCCCCATCCCTCTCTCCTCCCCTCTCTGCTCCCTCATTTTACAGAAGTAATTTCTAATGAGAGAATGAATAAATTGTGAACAGTTCCTGGCCCTGACCCAGCAGCTGTGTGGACACATGGTCTCAAGGGTCACCACCACCATCACGCTCTGATTACCTCTAGGGCTCATGACTAAATGCTGCCCCTTTGTCACTACTGGACTCTCCTCTCTCCCCTCAACCTAGGTGGCATACCATCCTCACTGCTTTTCCTATAGGCACTCCGACAGATGCAGACTTGCATCTGGGAGCTGAGCGCTGCTGACCCAGGGACACAGTGGAAAGGCTGCCATCTGGGTGTGATCTCAGTCCACTAGCAGAGTGGCCAAAGTCTAGGGCCCCAGCTTATTGAGCTGGCTTCCTTTACCTAATCTGTGAAAATGCCAGACATCTTCTTTCTCTAATCAGCCATCCTGGAGGCAGTGCCCTAACAAGAATGAGAAGTCCTCTCCTCATGTATATAATGACTTCTCAGGCACGGGGAGCATAAACACAGGAGATCCAGGGATTACCAAATCCAATTAATGTCAAATTGACCCCAAACTCAGCCCCTGTGGCTCAATAGAGCTGCCTTGTTACTTGAGTGCTATCAAAATGGCAGTCATGAATGAATTCTTGAACTCCCCAGAAACAGCCCTTTAAACAGCTTTTCCAAAATAACCAAAGTAAGCAAGACATCCAGAAAACGACAGGGCCTTTGCCCTTTGGCCCTCCCAGGAGAAAGTCTCAAATGCCTGCACTGTTGCCTTATGCTCCCCATGGGTCAGGCTATTTATTATCCCCCACATTCAAATAGAGGTTCAATTAAAAATCGGGATTTGGCAGCAACAACCTGTTTTCTTGTCAGACACATTGTAAATTGTATAACATCTATTTTGGTGCATTTTACAACTCTGGAAATAAAAACACCCTCACGCAGTCATTTGTCTGCTGTAGCACTAGGGAGTCTGGATTCCTGGGCTCCAGGTCAGAGGCTGGAGTGGCCAATGAAGGGTATGTGGTTGAGGGGGGAATGCACACAGTAGTGACCACCAACAGCTAGGTATGGTAGAGAAACACAATCACTTCCTCTCAGAGCTGTATACAGATTAAACGGATAAAAAATTAAAAATACTTTGCACTGTTCCTGGCATACCATGTTTTAATAGAAGCAGTAGTGTGGAGCAGGGGGAAGGTGATGGCAGTAATAATAGTGATCGTCATCATAGCAGCAATAATACTAGTCAGTGCTGAACCAAGGCTGGGACAACCTAGGCTCCCGTCATAGCTCCACCACTAACAAGCTCTCCAATCCCTCTTTCCCAAGTCCAGGAAGGATTAATAAAAACACAGGAAAAGCAGATCAAAACCAGAGTAGAGGGCTGTTCGGGGATAGCTCATTACTAGGCGGTCAGTAGTTATGTGAAGCAGACAGATGTAGACAGAGCCAAAGGAAAAAGTTAACTCTGAGGACCTGTGAATGAAGCAAAAAACTAATCAAACTTTCTCATTATTGGTTCCATCCAAAGTCTCCCTCAAGAGTAAGAATAGGTAGAAAAATTCTGAAAAAGAAGACCCCAGGTTTTCCATATATTGAGCACATATAAGCTACAGAAATTTAAGTTACATGATACCAAGACAGGAATAGACAGACAGATAAATGAAATCAAATAGAAATCCTAGAAATAAAGTATGTGATAAAGGTGACACTCTAAACCAGGGGGGAAAAGGATAGATTTTAAATAAGTGATGTTGAGAAAAATGGATGGGCTATCTGGAAAAACAAATAAATAAATTTAGGTCTCCATCTCTCATATTTTATAAGAAAATTAGAAATAAATAAAAAATTGAAATACATAAAATGAATTCATAAAAGTACTAAAATAAAATACAAACGTTTTTCTTAGACTGCATAAGGCCTTCCTTAAGATACTACATAAAACCCAGAAGCCATTTAAAATAGCAAATCGACTTGAATACCACAAAATTGAAAAAGTCTGCATGGCAAAACACAAAACAATACAATAAAAATAAGAAACAAAAATGTCAAATTAGGGGAAAGAAGTGTGTAGGTTGTACCACAAAGGGCAAATTTCCACAATATATAAAAATTTCTGACAAATAAATAGGGAATGGCAAATATGTAAACAGGTTGTTCACAGAATATAAAAACAGGTTGTTTACAGAAGCATGTCAAAAGAAGCTTAAACTTACTTATAATTAAAAAACATTATAGTACATCATTTTTTTCACCTCTCAGATTGGCCATTAAAAAGAATGAAAAGGCCTTGAAGTAATGTTAAAGTAATAAAATCAAAGATAAATACTTAAGTAATAAAAGTAATAATCATATATGAAAGAGTACTATTTTCAGGAAAACACACAGAAATTTATATACTTGCAAATTCATAGATTATTTCTGAAAGTATTAATAGAAAACTGGTGCCTCTGGTTTTCTCTTACAAGCAGAAGTGGATGGCTGGGGGATAGAAGGGAAGAAAAATACACACTTCATTTTATGCTTTCATACGTTTGGGATACTGCATTTGCACATATCATCTACTTACAAAATTCGATAAAGAATATGTAAATCAGCAGGAGGGGGTAGAAAAGAAAACCTTCCACCCCCCGTGCCCCACCTGGTCTGAAGTAAACCCCTGTAACTCCTCAGGGGCGGTGAGTGCATCTTCTCCTCTGCCTCTCTCCCCCGTGCACGGTTCCCCCTATTCCCCACCATTATTCTTGCACCCTGCCATCTCCTGCTCATCCTCAGGTTTCAGACTAGATGCCAAATTCTTCTGGAATCTTTCTTAATCCCTAATAAATTGGGTTAGAAGCCTCTAGAGCCCACCGTACTTACCCATCACATTCTTTCCCAGGATTTCATTGCCCACTCACAGCTCCATGAAGATAGACATCTTCACGACTCTGTACCTGCTCCTAAGGACTCAATGTTGTATACACTCAGTCCAGACCTCCAACGATTTTTATAGGTGAAACAGAGGCCATATAACAAGCTTAAGCTCTTACAGCTCTTTAGTGGAAAATGGTAAACTGGGAACCTCCGTCTCTTCCTACTCCACCACTTGCTTGCTTATTCCATGCCTGGGAGCCAACACCCAGAGCCTTCACCCCCCACTATCAACCTGATAGTCTGGAACTTGTGCCGAATGCTCTTAGTTATCCATACCTTTCCCTTCCTTTGATATACAGCTCAGAACTTCCCAGTGCCCCATCTGCCGCACTTCACAGGCTTATGGACAATAATTGCATGTTGTTACCATGCTGGGGTCATGCTGTGTTCAACGCAGTGTTGTACGAGCAGAAAGAGTCCTGGGCCTGAGCTGCTCCCTCCTACTTTTTTTGTTTTTTACATATACATGTGTTTATTAGGTTTCCAATTTTTGCCTTCACAAAATTAAAGGGGCTTAAAATTTAATAACAATAACGATGTTTAAGATAGGGACTAGAAACAAAAACCCTGTAAAGAATGAACAAACATAAATACATTCAGAAAAGAAATCAGAGAATTGCTGCATCAAAATATTAAGCAATAATAATAATACTGCAAAGAAACTATGTCTATTATAGAATGCTTTAACTCTGAGATTCAGTGTGGAGTCATCAGTTAACTTCTTCTTACTTTTTTTTAAGTCTCAAGAAATAGACAACTAATATTTATAAAGAAAAGTAAAAGATAATTTCAAAAAACAGATCATGCCAAATCTTATAGACAATAGAAATGGAAGAAATACTTCAAAATCATTCTACTTTATCTGGGTACACCTGATACTAAAATTGGAGAGAATATATTATTATAAAGGGGAAATTACAAACATATATCACTTATAAATGAGAATGCAATATCCCAAACAACATATTAATAAGTTGAATTAAAAATTAATGTTTAAATAATTTACTTTGGTCAAAATTAAATACAATTTATTTGTCTTTTTTCTTTTTTTTGCCCACTCCTACTTACAAGTTCTCGCTTTCATTTTTACTGGCTGGACAACCCACATGGTCTTTCTAAGATCCAGGTTCATTACCTGAGGGCCAAGGTACCTGCCCCACCTATCTCACCAGACTGTTAAGAGAATCAAATACGTGAAAATGTTCTATTCTTTACTGTCAACATTTAACTCCTTAAAGAAAGCCCACTGTTATGGAGGGCAAAGACTGGTTATCCCTTAATCTGAGTGCTCACATTAAGCATTTTCTTTTTGTGTAGACTAGTTGCTTTCTAAAAGTAGGAAGGTACTCTGAATGCCCCTCCCCTATACTTTCTGGGCAAGTAGTTTTAAATCAGAAAATCTACAGAATATAGATTTTTTCTTGTTTTCTTAAAATAATTTTCATATCAAAAGCTGAAACCTGCTTAATACCTTTGCACCAGAAGATACAACAAGGGCACAGAGTTAGGACTAAGTTATGGTTAGAGCTTCCTCACAAGGGAGCAAGGTTGGTATAGGGGTTAGTTTGGTTGCTGTCTGGAGAAAGAATGAAGTGTTAGCTTGGGGGCACACACACACAGCTGGTTTACCATGTTGTAGGGATAAAAGTACCAGCCCTGTGGTGGGTGGCGGCAGAACAGATTCTTAATTGCCTGCTCTGCAGCTGACTAGCTGTGTGATCCTCAGTGAGCCTCTCCAAATCTCAGTACTCTAACTCACAGGAATGCTGTGAAGGTCAAATCAGATAATGAATATAAAAGTACTTTGGCAGCTAGCTTCTTGAGTGTGAGTTACTGTGCTCTGAACAGGCATTTCCCAAACTGGTGTTGCACAGCACCCGGTTAACTAAAAGGGCTGTGAGAAAAGTGCCTGAGCTCGTGTGAGCTGGGCCAATTACTCTCCTACCGCAGGTCTTCCCAAAGTGTTGAGTCTCCAAAGCCAAAATAAGGAATCGATGTTGCAGAGTTTCCTAGTATGTTCCAAAGAAAGTCACCTTAGAAAAACATCACTCTCAATCAATTCCATTTGGAGGGAAAGATCCTCATCTCATTCCCTTTCCTGGTATAGAGACTCAGCAGAGAGCCGACATCACAAGTCTTTGGGTCATTGCGTTGTTTAGTCTGAGTGCCCCGTCACTGCTGTGTCCCCTCACCCCAGCCCAGCCCCAGCCCAGCCCCAGCCCAGCCCCAGCCCAGCCCCAGCCGCTCTCCACTCGCTTCTGCTCTGTGTTGTCCTCATAGGTCTGACCCTCCTGGACAGCACCGGCCAGCCCGGTGACCTCTGGCTCCCAGGTGGGTCCGGTCAGTGGAAGACACTGCAGGAATGAGCAGAGAAGAGTAGAGGGTTGGGATATTTCTTCCCCTGGTCCTTTTCTGCATGCGTGTCAGAGTTCTGGAAGGTGCTGGGACCTTCTAGTACAGTTTCCAAACCTTGCATCTGTGGATTCTCCCTCAAGAGCGAGATAAATAGAATTCTAAAGATCTAAGATTTTGGAAAAGGAAAAAAAAAAGTCTTTTTAAAAATTAACCATTAACTGAAATTTAAGTATTTCTTTTTAACTATGAAGTAGGCAACAATTTTAGTAATTTTAGTATCACAGAAAATATATTTATCTAGTGATCACAGAAATATATTTATCTACTGATAGAAAATATATTTATCACTAAAATTATACTAAAATTACTAAAATTGTTGCCTACTTCATAGTCCAAAGAAATGTTTAAAATACTAAAATTAATCAACAGCTGTGACAGATACATATATCTCCAAATATTGTCTGTGCTCATCACTCACTATCTTCAGATTTTGGCATTATGAAATTTGCCTCTCATTTTGTTATTTAACACGCTAATGAAGAGGCTCATAATTTACTATATCACAAATTTGCCTTTTAAAATATTTTTAATAACGTTATATCAACTTTTTTTTATAATTCTACTAATTTTATTCAAAGAAGGGATACATAAATTTCTCCAGCTTGCTTAAAACCTACATAGCACAAGAAAGATTAACTCCCACCCAGAGGATCTGAGTAGGCATTTCTCCAAAGAAGTTAGAGAAGGGGTCAGCACACCAACACACACACACACACACACACACACACACACACATACCCCTGAACATCGTTATTCAGTAGCGAGACACAAACTAAAACTACAGTGAGATATCACTTTACACTCAGTAGGATAACTATAATCAAAAAGTCAGATAATAATAAATGTTAGCAAGGATGGAAGGAAATCAGAACCCTCTTACATTGCTAATAGAAGTGCAAATGCTGTGGCTTCTTTGTGATAATGTGTTCAGTCTGATAATTCCTCAGAAGGTTAGAGTTACCAAATGATCCAGAAATGCCACTCCCAGCTGTATTCCCAAAAGAAAAGAAAACACTTGAGCACACAGAGTCTTGTACACAAATGTTTATAAGCGGCGCTATTTCTAATAGTTAAAAAGTGAAGGCAACAACCAAGATGTTCATAAATTTATCAGTAGATACATAAAACGTGGCACCTCCATGCAGTGGACTATTATCTGGTGATGAGCAGGAGTGAGAATAGCAGTCACGTGCCACAACACGGATGTAACATGAAAACATTATGCCTGGTGAAAGCTGCCTTTCAAAAAAAATCCCTATTGCAGAATTTCACTTATAGTATATTTTCATTATTTACGGGTTCATATTTGCACATTTACCTACTGGCTAAAATTTTCATAACCCTCAAACCAACCCTCTCAGCAGTCTGCTGGTCATTTGCAGACATGCAGAGAGCAGCCGTAAGTTTGGGCTTCCCAAGGCTCATGTTCTCAGCTGAGGTCAAACAAGGCCACGCCCTGCCTTCTTGCTTCAGCTCTTACTGTAAATAAGTCTTCATCTCTCTGCTTATGTCATACCACCTTTACCCACAATTTTGTACTTTTTGTTACACTTTTACATTTCACACTTAAAATGGCTCCCAGGTCTAGTGTTAAAATGCTGCCTAGTATTCCCAAACGCAAGAAGGCTGTGGTGTACCATACACAGAAACACGTATGTTATGTAACCTTTGTTCAGGCATGAGTTTTAGTGCTGTTGGCCGGGAATGAATCAATGACAGATATTAAATAAAGTGTCTTTAAACAGATACATGACATAAAGCAAGGTACGTGTTGATCAGCTGACAAAAACTTTATGACCAGAGGCACACAGGAACCTAATCCTGCATTTTCCCTAGAACTGTAACTATTCCCTATTCACTAATCCAGTGTTCAAGGCAACTTTATGGGAAAAACTGCTGAGAATTATAAGAATCGACTATTTATGGAATGTCCAGGTGGCCAACTGATAACAAAAAATAGAGCAGTAGTTGACAGGGGTTACAGAGAGGGAGGAATGGTGGGAAATGGGGAGCAATACTAAGAGGTGCCATGTCTCTTTGGGGGGTAATATTTCAAAACTGGTTGTTGTCAACTCTGTAAATGTATCAAAAGTCATAGAATTGTAGGATTTAGATGGGTGAATTGTATGACACGTGAATTATATCTCAATAAAGTGGAAGGAAGGAGGGGAGGGATAAATGGACGAAGAAGGAAAGGCAGCCCCTGGGGGCGCCTGTGGCTCAAAGGGGTGGAGCACCAGCCCCATATACTGGAGGTGGCGGATTCAAACCCATCCTTGGCCAAAACAGCAAACACACACACACACACACACACACACACACACACACACACACACACACACACACAAAGGAAAAGGCAGTCCCTTCTCCCTGGCTTCAGGGCTCCAGCTTCCACTGGGCTCCAGGCAAACCTTTCCCCTCCTCTTGAAGGTGGTAATGGCTTTGCACTCTTGCTAGTCCCTATGTGGTCAACATTCTTTTTAGGTTTTTCTAACCCTGTCTACACCTGTGACAATAGTGTCTATATTGAGATTGTCTTCAGTTGAACTCGTATGAGTAGCATTCTGCTTCTTGCTGGTACGCTGAGTACGCTATCTTTCATCACCTCTTTCACCATCACCTGCTTCACCAGCTGAGCTTGCTATGCTATGAGGGCTCACGAGACAATAAAATTGGGTAACAAGCTTGAAATAGCCACATACTGGATTCCAGTGCCCCAGATCTCAATTAGGGCTCTTTGGTGGCACACAACAGAAACCGATTCTCATTATCTCAGGCAAAAAGGAAATCAACTGGAAAAACAGAGGGAAGTGCAGAGGATCTAAGGGAAGACAGAACAGGGCCAAACCAGGAGGCTCTAGAAAGTTCCAGGGGCAAGCTCAGATTCATTTTTAAAATAACTAAAATTAGAATTTGAAGAGGTATTTGTACCCCCATGTTCATTACAGCAATTTTGACCATAGCCAAAAGGCGGAAATAACTCAAGCGTCCACCAAGAGCCAAACAGATGAACAAAATGTGTTATGAACATACAATAAAGTATTATTTGGCCTTAAATGTGAAGAAATATCTGACACAGGGTATGCATGAGTAAACTCAGAGGACATTATGAGGACACGATGCCAAGTGAAGTAAGCCCATCACGGAAGGACAAATACTATACGATGCCACTTAACATGAGGGACCTAGAATAGTTGAATTCATAAAGACAGAAAGTAGAGTGTTGGTTTCCAGGGGCTGGAGCGCTGGGGCACCTGAGGAGAGGGGAATAAAAAGATTTTATTCAATGACTGCAGGGTCTCAGCTTTGCGAGATGAGAGGAGTTCCAGAGATGGGTGGTGACAATGGACACACAGCAATGTGAATGTGCTAACACCACAGAGCTGTGTGCCTGCAGATGCTCGAGATGGTAAATTTTATGTTGTGTGCATTTGACCCCAATTACAATTTTTATTTTATTTTATTTTATTTTATTTTATTTTATTTTATTTTATTTCATTTTATTTTATTTTATTTCATTTCATTTCATTTCATTTATTGAGACAGAGTCCCATTCTGTCGCCCTGGGTAAAGTACCCTGGCATGGTAGCTCAGCAACCTCGACTCTTGGGCTCAAGTCATCATCTTGCCTCAGCCTCCTGAGTAGCTGGGGCTACAGGTGCCTACCACAATGCCTGGCTAGTTTTTCTGTTTTTACTAGGGATAGGGTCCTGCTCTTCCTCAAGCTGGTCTTGAACCCCTGAACTCAAGAGATCCACCTGCCTTGGCCTGCCAGAGTGCTAGGAATCCAGGTGTGAGTCACTGTGAATGCGCTACAAATAATTTTTTTAATAACAAAAATCAAAATCAGCTTTACAAAATGCAGCCTGACACCTTAACCTAAGCTCTCTGGATCTAGTCTGGTTTAGTTCCGTGTATTTTCTGTCAGTCTCCGTTTTTAGCCTTGGGGAAAAGAGAGGAAACAAAAACAAATTAAAATAGCGTGCCTGCTTCTCCTCCTGCCATTCTTTATTAAATATAATATTCCTGGAATTCTCAGTTTTAGGGGTCTTTGGAATTGATCTCCCATGGGTTCTGAGGGCAATGACTTTCCAACATTATAGCTCAGCAGTGTACCGTGGCATGGAGAACAGTTTGAAAATTTAATTCTGAGACCCAAAGTAAAACTTGTAAAACTCATTCCATTTGCAGTGTATTGATAGGGCAACTGTAATGCATAAAAGACAAATTGCTCAGGGGCTTAGTTTTCACCTGGTTTTTTAAACAAAAATACAAAACGCGAGAGGTAATTTTGGCAAAGCTGTGTTGAGCCAGTGCTAAGAGAACAGGTAATAAAGAAGGAGCGCATTGGTAAAGTCGGTCTCCTTTGATTGTATCTCAGAGCCTGGTAATTTACAGACCAAGAGTCACCCACAGCAGGAACAATTTTGCATTTCTGGGGACATGGTAGTAAGTCACTCATTTAACACATACTTGGAGAGTGCCTGCTACGTGACACGTGCAGTCTTCATGGAGCTCACAGCTCAGACACCAGCACTCAGCTGAACAAATCAATTGGAACATGCAATAACCGGGCTCTCCCTCCCACAACCCTAGTTGCACCTTAAATAGGAGCCCTCATGTTTTTTTAGAGATAGGTGAGGGCAGACATGGCCATTTAGAGGGTTGGTAAATAAAACTGTATAAAAAAAAGTCCTTATAAATTACAAAGCTCAGCCCTAGCTTCTTCTGCTTTTTTTTTTTTTTTTGATTTTTTAATTTTTTTAATTTTATTTATTTATTTTTTCTCTCTTTTTTTTTTTATTATAGATAAAAATATGCACCATAGATGTGGCCCAACCCATCACCCTTCCTCCACCCAAACCTCCCCCCTCCCTTCCCCTTCCTTGGTCCTTTCCTCATAGTCTTGTGGTATAGTTGGGTTATAGCC
>CAUYPK010010686.1:0-43214 GCA_963574355.1 Loris lydekkerianus
AAAACTGCAGATGTTGGCGTGGATGTGGAGAGAAGGGAACACTTTTACAATGCTGGTGGGACTGCAAACTAGTACAACCTTTCTGGAAGGAAGTATGGAGAAATCTCAAAGCACTCAAGCTAGACCACCCATTTGATCCTGCAATCCCATTATTGGGCATCTACCCAGAAGGAAAAAATTCCTTTTGTCATAAGGATACTTGTACTAGACTATTTATTGCAGCTCAATTTACAATCGCCAAAATGTGGAAACAGCCTAAATGCCCACCAACCCAGGAATGGATTAACAAGCTCTGGTATATGTATACCATGGAATACTATTCAGCTATTTAAAAAAATGGAGACTTTACATCCTTTGTATTAACCTGGATGGAAGTGGAAGACATTATTCTTAGTAAAGCATCCCAAGAATGGAGAAGCATGAATCCTATGTACTCAATTTTAATATGAGGACAATTAATGACAATTAAGGTTATGGGGGGGGGGAAGGAAAAGCAGAAAGAAGGAAGGAGGAAGGGGGGGTGGGACCTTGGTGTGAGCCACACTTTCTGGGGCCAAGACATGATTGCAAGAGGGACTTTACCTAACAATTGCAATCAGTGTAACTTGGCTTATTGTACCCTCAATGAATCCCCAACAATAAAAAAAAATTGGGATAACAAAATAACATTGGTAATACAATACCTACCTCATAAGTAACACATTGCTTATAATACCAATCCAATGCCTGGCACATAGTGAGTGACCAATAAACATTGCATATTATTATTGTTTTATAATGGCTTTAATTATTTTTTAAAAAGCTTGAGAAATGAAGGGCACTTCTTACTAATATTTTCTGACACTTAAAATAGGATGACTTTGAATGATTACTTAGTGTTCCCTTTTTTATGTAATAGAGTACATACTTTAAAAAATATTTCAACTCGCTGTGTGACACACTTGCTGGGGGCAAGACACAACTGTGAAAGGAACTTTACCTAACAAATGCAATTAGTGTAATCTTAAAAAAAAAGAAACCACAGCATGCCTCCTATATATATATATATGTGTGTGTGTGTGTGTGTGTGTGTGTGTGTGTGTGTGTATGTGTATATATATTTTTTCAAACTCTAGATTAATTTACAGAACTCTCAGTTAAAAAAAAAAAAGACTAAAATACAATATGCATGTAAAATTTTGAAGTCTGAGGTGAGGCGCCAAAATTTTTCCTGGTGTTAAGCAAATAATATTCAACAATAATCAAAATTTATAACATATTTCTATGTGCTTGACACAGCATCAAGTGCTTCCTATGCACTATTTCATTCAAATCCCCCCCCCCCCAAACAATGAAGTAAGCACCATTATTCTTTTTTAAATGTAAAGAAAATGAAGCTTAGAACAGTTATTAACTGGCCCCAGACTCACATGACTGGTGAGTGGTGAGTCAGAATTTAAACTCAGTTTTATGTCAGAGCCGAAATTTTTAAGCTCTGTGCTATACTGCCAGGACTACAAGGTGAGATCGGAGACCTATGGACCAAGGTTGACGTTTGCAAGTCCTACTGATAATGTTTTCTCTATCCCTACTATAAGCAATTCTGTCATTGGAAATGGGTGGCTTCTGTGATGTTTTGGGAGGAGAAAGGCTCTGTGGGTCTTGAAAAGTAATTGTAATTTGGAATGTTGTCAAATCCTTGTTGAATGCTTTTCTTTCTGGGAGTGGTCTGTTTTATGAAAATGTCTGATTCTCATGGCTTGGGAAATGCTGATAACTATAAAAATTCCCTAATATTCTTCCAGCTAATCCTGCCATAGTAATGGCAGTGGAGATTGGGTAAAAAATGGGTCTGAAAATAATTATTAAGTTTTTAATTAGAATTATTATTGTGGTTTGGTTACTACAATTATTATTCCCATTATCACTCCTGATCTTTGTTAATCTATTCCCTCCCTTAAATTGCTAACATTTCCTATCACTTCAACAAATTTATCAAAATATACTCAGTGCCACCCTGGGTAGATTTTTCTAACCATATTACCCCCGCCCCCCATTATGGTTCCTGAATGTGAATTTACATTGTAGTTACTGTTTCTATCACATTTCTCATGGGTGTTTGTTTATGCACACTTGACTTATCTCTACTTATACAGATCTCATAAACCGTTTGAGAACTGTGCTATATCTCCTATGTCTCGTCACCCACCCCCAGTATCTTTCTTGTGAGAAACATTCAACCAAAATATACTGATTTTTCCACTAAAAGGAAACCTAGCCACAGCACAGCCATATTCAGAAATCAACTGGCCTTAAGATCTTTCTTACTCACTTTTGCAACCCTAGTACCAAGAAGAGAGAAAAGTCATCTGTGCCACCTGTATTAAAACAGGTAAAGAATAGGAAGGTATTTTGTTCGTTGAAAGAATTTCAGGTCTCACTCTTAAGATCCTGAAAAAAAAAAAAGTTTAGTTACCCTACTCCTAACACAACCAACCCATCCAAGAATGAATAAATAGAAGAAACTAAACCTTGACTACTCACCAATATAACAGTGCTGGAGACTCTTCAGCAAAAGAGTCTCCAGCACTGTTATGGCTTAGGAAGTGTATGGCTTCCATACGAGATACCAATGACAGCACTCAAATTACCAAAGTGCCTCTGTCTGAAAAAAAAAAAACCACAATGTCGAAGAGACCAAAGCTCTGACATGTTAGCTGATTTTTCTCTAAAAATGGAGCTGGTTGATAGCTGAACTTAGATGAGAATGTGTTTCTCATTTCTTGCATTAACTCTTGCATTAAACAATCTACAGATAACTATCAAATAGGTTTTATTTTCATTTCATAAGAATTTTTAAAATTCCAGGATACAACTAGCATCAATGCAGAATTTTTTAAAACAGAATCAAGGTAATAAGGTCTGCCACGTGTTCCCCGTATGCAGACCTAGGACCTTGATATTTTAACCAAAGATACAATATTAAGAATTATTTTTCAAAATAAATGTTTATTTTCTTTTACTTTAAGCTTTATGCAAAAATGCAAATAATTCTTTTTTCCTTTCTTAAAGAACTCCAAAATACATTTAAGTTATCCTAATAATTTTCTGGATAAAAAAATTTTTTTAATGAAATAAAAAAATATTTTGTTTATGGGAAAAGAAAATAAGAATAACCCATATGGAAAGCATAAATACTGAGCAAGAGGAATAGTTAATAAGAATACATTATTTTCTCATATGAGGTCAAATAGTTAAGTTCATGAATTTGTCATAGAATAAGTGCTACAGACCTCATTGCTGAATATCCTACAGCTACCTTCAAAGTTCTCCTCTTGGGAAGCTATGCCCCACCAACACAAGTGCCTAATCCATGCTTCAAAGCACTTTTACCAGGATGAGCCAAACTTAATTGTCAGACCTCAACAATGACAGCTCTGATGGCCATTGCAGAAAAAGAGTTCCCAAATTGGCTCCTCTTCTCAAGGACTATCCTGACAGTTTTTCAAATGAGAATATATTGGTATTGGAAAAATTATGTGTCCTTTCACCTAAACACAATCACCCTGATTCTAATATAACGTTTGTTCATTTATTTGGTTTGGAAAGACAGTCAGTACTAAGTGCAACGTTGGGCAAGATACTGTTTCATCAATTGTTGCATGATTAGAGACCTGAGAGCGTCAGCAGTTTTGCCACAGGTGTGAGCTCACTCCTGCAATGTTGATGGGCCCAGGAATGATTGACTACACACACAAGAGATGGCGTGTAGCAAAGAAACTTTATTTTTTGTTACCTTATATACATTGGTGGTCACGTAGAAACTTAATCTATAAACTCTATTATTACCTAAATCTTACCTAACTTACTCTATCTAAAATTAACTTGTGGGTAAATATCAAATCTCCACATTAACAAAATTTTTTCTGTTTTTTACATTCCTCTCAGACATGCGTCAACTCTAACTACAGGTAACTCTAACTACAAATCTGATTAAACCTAACACAGAAACTGCAAGGGAAATGAGGAAGTGAAACTCCTCATAAGCACATTCAATTTACCCAGTTTAGATTTATGGCCTTGTTTTTCCACAACACAGAGACCTATAGGCTTCTTACGACATAATGTTTTCACATTTGTCAACATCTGATCCGTGACTCTAGGAGTGAGGCTGTAACACTTGAGACCCCAGGTCTGACGGAATGCATGACATCAGAGCCATTGTTCCTGGAATTTTTTGTTTCCATGGTAACAAGCCCTGTGTTTGCTTCAGGGGAGCCCAGCCCTCTGTCCAGCCTTTTTGCTGTTCACAAAAGCTGCTTCTCTGTTAGCAAAAGCCAATTAACCCTTACCAGGTTCACTTCATGTGCTTCATGTGAGGAGCTCTTTCACCCCACAATCAATGTAAACTATTGTTCATGGCTCATAAAGTTGCCATTACATAGAATGCAACCTAAGAAAGAATAAGTGGTATGTAAATATTTACCAAATAAATAAGTAAATAAAGTCACCGATCTCTCTGCTGTGAATACTTTAATTAAAGATGTAATTTGAGAATAAAATTCACAGTAAAATTTAAAAGTTCTACCTTTAACTTTCTCCATATTCATGTCTCTTTACTACTTGGAGTCATAACCAACTCTATAATGTTTACTTCTTTTTTTTTTTTTTTTTTAGAGACAGAGTTTCACTTTATCGCCCTTGGTAGAGTGCTGTGGCATCACAGCTCACAGCAACCTCCAACTTTTGGGCTTAGGCGATTCTCTTGCCTCAGCCCCCCAAGTAGCTGGGACCACAGGCAGCCACCACAATGCCCAGCTATCTATCAGGTTTACTTCTTAAGCACGAAATTCTTTGTTCCATCAGTTATGCAAATGTCCTAAGTGGTTTCAGCATTCTCTAATGCTCTTGTTTGAGAAACAGGACTTAATATCACCACTAACACATTGATGTGGTTCATACACTTTAATTATGGGGGACAAAGTCCTTTGCCCAGACTGATCACAGTGGACTGTCCTGTTACATTTGTCACTTGGTATCCACAGAGAGTTGGTTACAAGCCTCCAGCAGACACTCAAATGCACACATATCCAAGCCCCTTATATACAATGGCATAGTATTTGTATATAATGTCCCACATCCTCCTGTATAATTTAAGTCATCTCTAGATTATAGATTCTACCTAATACAATGGAAATGCTTTGTAAATAGTTATTATATAGTACTGGGTTTTTATTTGAATTTTTTTATTACGGCATTTTTTCTAAATGTCTTTGATCCACAGTCAGCTAAATTAGTGGATGTAGAATCATCTCTGCCGGTCATCTCTGCATAGAGCTATCAGGCAACATTAACTTTATTTGTAAGGTACCATCTACCAGATACCTCAAAGTATTGCATAAAATCTATGATAAATAACAAAGCACACAAACAGAAAAGGACAAAACTAGATCTCAACAATATGTATTTCCTGATGATTTGGATAGAAAAGGAGCAAAGAAAGCAATTTATAGTATGCACCAACACGACATTAACACAGAAATTGTATGGTGACTGAGTGCATCAACTCACATCAAAATTGCTGACCTTCCGCTGGGTACTGTGGCTCACACCTGTAATCCTAGCATTTGAGACTGAGGGAAGAGGATTCCTTGAGCTCAGGAGTTCAAATTCAACCTGAGCAAGATCAAAACCCTGTTTCCACTAAAAACAGAAAAATTAGCCGGGCATTGTGGTAGGTACCTGTAGTCCCAGCTACTCAAGAGGCTGAGGCAAGAGGATCACTTGACCCCAGGAATCTAAAGTTGCTGTGAGCTAGGCTGACACCCTGGCAGTCTAGCCTTAGGCAACACAGTGAGACTCTGTCAAAAAAAAAAAAGGCAATTGCTAGTTTTTCATTTTGTGGATGAAAAGCATTTATTCTGAAGCAGTTTTATGTGTAGATAGTATTCTTAGTTGTATATGGTCATTTCCTTCACATTTTGTTTATTCTATCTATAAATTTCCATATTGTGATGTCTCAAAACATTCTGCTTTGAATCTAAGTGGTTTTGTTTTCTAGTTTTATGAGCAAAGATGTAAAGACAGGTCATTTTAACTTCTTTCAGATTCAAAGTCTTTATCTGTTTGATACTAACCGTGCTGTTCTGCCTTCCACACAGACTTCTTACAAGGAAATGATGTATATAAGAACTCTCAGAAAAACGGCACAAAATATTTTCTAAGAATATTTCCAATGTATAAGCAATGAAACTAGGAATAACCTTTAAATAATTTTATTTTTTATTTCATTTATATTCAGTACATTTATTCCAAGATAGTATATTATGTATTATTTATATATTTTTGAGCTGGCATTTCTATGTGACCCAAACAGCTCTAGAACCCATCCATCCCTTATAGATTCTGAGAAGGGTCACTTTCACAGGTTGCCTGCAAGTTGTTGGACCATTCACCCCATCTGCCAAGTAGAAGAACCATGGCCCTTCCTCTCATGTCTGTCTAGAAGAACTAAAAGAAGGTCCTAATTGGCTATGAGCTTCTACTGCTAGACAATGTCGCTGCTGAACTCTGGACATCACTTCCATTGAACCTCTGGCCATTTAATTTGGCTGCTGGTGTTACACCAACCACATTCATAGACTGAATAACATTCATTTGTTGACGTCCTAACCCTGGGGACCATAGAATAGGACTTTACAGTCATGTGTCACTAAATGATGTGGCTATTTTTTGAGAAAGGTATTTTTAGACAGTTTTGGCATTGTGCAAACATCATAGCATGGTCTTAGAGAAACCTAGATACAGTCAACTACCCCCTGGGCTACATGGTATAATATACTGCTCCTAGGCTACAAACCTACACTGAATACTATAAGCAAGTATAACTCAATGGTTTACTTGTGTGTCTAAACACATTGAGACAGAGGAAAGGTACAGTAAACATGCAATATGAAAGATTAGAAAATGGTATCTTTGTACAGGGTACTCTATGGCTCCATGAGTATAACTTGCAAGACTAGAAGTTACCTGGGTAAGTCAGTGGATGGTGAGCAAATGTGAAAGCCTAGAACATTACTGCACATTATAGTAGACTTTACTGTACCCAATCACTAATACCCTTATAGGCTACATATAAATCATATTTTAAAATTTTTCTTCCTTCAATAATAAATTAACCTTAGCTTACTATAACATTTTTTACTTTATGAGAGTTTTGACTGGGCAAGACACATGAATAAAACCTTCTCTGAGGAAGACAGATGAATGACCAACAAATGTGAAAAAATGTTCCTAGTCCTTAGTCATCAGAGAAATGTAGATTAAAACCACCCTGAGATATTGCCTAACCCCAGTGAGAATAGCCCACTTCCCAACGTCCCAAAGCTGCAGATACTGGCATAAATGTGGCGAGAAGGGAACATTTTTTACACTGTTGGTGGGACTGCAAACTAAAACAGCCTCTTTGGAAGGAAGTATGGCAAATCTCAAAGAACTCAAACTAGACCTTCTGTTTGATCCCACAATCCCATTAATAGGCATCTACCTAGAAGAAAACAATATCAGTTTATTATGAGGACATTTGCACTAGGTTGTTTACCTCAGGTCAAGTTATAATCTCCAAGATGTGAAAACAACCTAAATGCCCATCACCCCAGGAATGGATTAATAAATTGTGGTATATGTATACCATGGGATACTATTTATCCATAAAAAGATGGAGACCTTACATCTTTTGTATTAACCTGGATGGAGTTGAAACACATTCTTCTTAGTAAAATGTCAAAAGAATAGAAAAGCAAATATCCAATGTACTTAATACTAATATGAAGCCAGTAAACTAATACATTCCCACACAAGAGGAAAACTCAATTCAATTCCAGTTGAGGGGGAAGGGAGAAGGAGGGAGAGGATGGAGGAGAGGAGGGAGGGGGACTGGTGTGCTCTCACTTAATGGGCACAAGGTAAGGGTAGATGGCACACCTCCTGGATTTGGGACACAACCACAACAGGGACTCGACCTAACAAATGCACACATTGTACCCCTCACATTAATCTGAAAGAAAAATAAAATAAATGCTTTAACATTTTTAACTTTTTGATTCTTTTGTACACAGCTAAAACACAATGTACAGTTTTGCAAAAATATTTTGTTTTTTAATATCATTATTCTATAAGCATCTTTCTATTTTTAAAAGTTTCTTATTTCCTTTTAAACTTTTTGTTAAAAGTTATCACAAACACACACATTAGCCTAGGCCTACACAGGGTCAAAATCATCAATATCTCTGTCTTCCACCTCCACATCTTATCCCACTGGGAAGTCTTCAGGGCTAATAAAAAGAATGAATCTGTCATCTCCTATCCTAACAATGCCATCTTCTAGAATACTTCCTGAAGGACCTGCCTGAGGCTGTTTTACAATTAATTTTCTTTATAGATAAATAGAAGGATTACTCCTGAAAATAATGATAAGAAATATAGTGAATATATAAACCAGTAACTTAGTTGTTTATCATTCAAGTATTATATAGTTGCTACACTACATAATTCTATGTACTTTACTTTTATACAACTAGCATATCAGTTTGTTTAGACCAGCATCACAATAACATGTGAGTAATGCTTTGCACAATGAATGTTGGATGGCTACAAACTAACTGGGTGACAATCATTTTCAGCTCTATTACAGTCACATGGGGCTATCTTTATACATGCAGACTATCCTTGACCAAAAGGTTATTATTCTGCTCAGAACTGTACGTGGAGAAAGGTCTTTTAAAGAGTGGTTAAGGTAAAATGAGGTGATAACTGTGCAGGCCCTCGTGTTCTATGTATGAAGGGAAGGTCAGCACACAGACACAGAGGGAAGACGACCTAACAAAACAGGAGATGGCCACTACCTACAAACCAAGCTGCAAGGCCTCAAAAGACCCCACCCCTGCCATCACCTTCACCTTAGACTTTCAGCCTCCAGAACTGATAGAGAATAAATTTCTGTTGGACAAGTCCCAGTCTGTGATACTTTGTTATGTAAACCTGAGCAAACTAATCCTGTCACCCTCAGTATATGTCCCTGACCCAAACTTGGTCCCAAATGTCCCTTCTCTGCTGCTGTCAATACAGATCCCCACCTCCTGCAGCACATCATCTAGTCTCTCTCCTGTCCTTCTCTTGCAGTGTCCAGTTCTTCCAGAGGGGCTTTAATAACATAATTCTCTCCATTCATCACCTGGCACATCCCACAGGATGCACAGAAGTTGTGGAGAGGAAAAAAGAGGAGCTGGAGTTGGGGAAGACTTCCCAATAGAAGCTAGACTAAGGCTTCCTCACACACAGAGCCTCACAAGCTCTGACCCACTGCTGGAGTCTCAGGCGTGATTTTTCTGCCATGGCTTCCTTTGATCTCCCGTGTACTCTGGCTTCTGTCCATTCAGCCCCTTTCATCATCTCTGTACATCTCTGTACATATCTGCATCTCATATATGGCCAGGATCCAAGTTTGTTTGCACAAAGCTCCTGAACCCCAGTGAAAATCAGAAAAAAGACTAAGAACCTATTTTAGGACCCTTGGATTTTTCTTATATTTATGACTGATTGTCCAGAGAATCCTGAAAACACCTTGGATAGATTCCTCATAAGACTATGAGAAACCCAGCTCTGTCTCAGCTGATAAGCTTTGCATGAAAATTTGATACTATTATTTTACTACCTATTCTTTTATCAAAAGGAATTCAGGCCTACATATCATCAGGTCTACTTGCCTACAGTTACTTAGCAAGTATGTATATGTATGTATGTGTGCGTGTGTGTGTGCATATTTTTATATATATATACAGGGTGGCCATAAAGTTCATGTGAAATTTAAAATAGTATGTAACTAAAAATCACACACAAACTTTATGGCCACCCTATGTATATATCAAAAGAAAATAAATGTAGAGAAATGTCTCTACTAGGTGACTTAAAATTTCATAGCATTGGTTTTTTTGAGACAGAGTCTCGCTCTGTCACCCTCTGTAGAGCACTGTAGAGTCACAGCTCACAGCAACCTCAAACTCTTGGGCTTAAACGATTCTCTTGCCTCAGCCTCCCAAGCAGCTGGAACTACAGGCACCCACCACAATGCCTGGCTATTTTTTGGTTGTAGGTGTCATTGTTGTTTGGCAGGCCTAGGCTGGATTCAAACCCACCAGCTCCAGTGTATGTGGCTGGTGTCCTAGCTGCTGAGCTACAGGCGCCACGCCAAAATTTCATAGAATTTTGTTTTGATACCTTTTGTGTTTGTATGCATGAAAGTCTGATAACAAGAAAAATTGCAAAAAGAATATATTGACAGCCAGTGTTATTTGAAAAGAATCATCCTTGTGAAAACAGAAAATGTATTTCACAAGTTCTGATTTACACTGTCACAACTGCATCTTATAAATCTTTTTAAATGTATCTAACATCTTCCAATTAAAAAACTCACAGGGAACAACCATATTTATACAACATAATATGAAACACTTCATAATATAAGAGCTCATTTCATACCTTGTTAAAAATCTGAGCATCCACAGAATTTATTATGAGGGAATGTCTGTCAGACTTTAGAACTTGAACTCTGAAGAGATGCATCCAGGCCAGTGATAGTTTTACACTTCAGAGTTGATATAATAGGATCTGATTTCCTAAGGACTTCAGGATCTAGAGCCATCTATTAATCAGAAGAGAGCCTTGTGCACAGAAGTTAACTTCCCCACCCCAGGCTTTATAAATTAATTCTATATCAGCACAGAGCTTTCTTTCTCATTTCTTTTTTTGCAGCATCATTCTAATGTACAATCTGCTAAGGAAAGCAGAAAGCTAAGATACTAGTGAAAAAAAAAAAAGAGAAAATTGAGGCTACAAGGTTCTTCTCATTCACAAACACAATTTTTTTTTTTCATAAAAATAGTGGTACAAAAAAATAGACAATATACACATGAAAAGATGTTCAACACAATTAGTCATTTGGAAATGCAAATTAAAACCACTATAAAATACCACTACATACAATAGAATGACTTTTTAAAAAAGATGAACACTCCTTTATCAATAATTGATCTTAAAAATTGGTAATGATAAAAATAAACTTGAAAAACTTTATAAAGTTTAACCTAAATGACAGCCAATAAATAAGGAATACATTCTTTTCAAGTACACATGGAACTTTTATAGTGAACTATAAAGCAAAATAATCTTGACAAAGTAGAAGACTTCCATGACTTGATTTCAAGACTACTTGATTTCAAAACTGTAATTATCAAGACAGTGTTTTTTGATTGTTTTTTTAGAGTTTCACATTGTTGCCCTTGGTAGAGTGCTATGGCATGATAGCTCACAGCAACCTCAAACACCTGGGCTCAAACCATCCTCTTGCCTCAGCCTTTTGAGTAGCTGGGACTACAGGTGCCCACCCCAATGCCAGGCTATTTTCAGAGACGGGATCTCGCTCTGGCTCAGGCTGGTCTTGAACTCCTGAGGTCAGACAATTCACCTGCCTTAGCCTCCCAGAGTGCCAGGATTACAGGGGTGAGCCACCGCACCTGACGTAGGACAGTTTATTTTTAATATGAGGTTAGGCAAATATCCCAATAGAATGAAATACAGAAAAAAAAAAAAAAAAATACCCATACTTGTATGGTCAACTGATTTCCAACACAGGCATTTAAGGAGAAGTAGAATCTTCTCACTAAATAATACTGTAACAAGTGGGTATCCATGAGGAAAAAAAGAATCATGACCACTGATCCATGCCACATACAAAAATTAAATTGATATGGTTCATAGGCATAAAAACTAAAACAATGAAGCTTCTAAAGAAAATATTGCATATCTTCCGCAATCGGGATAGGCAAAAAATTTCAGGTAACTAAAACCATTACCCATTTAAGAAAATAATGATAATTATATTTCATCAAAATTAAAAATTTTCATTCACCAATGAATGTTCAAACAAAAAAAAAAAAAGTATAGACTGACCGCAGACTTAGAAAAATATCCGAAGTAAAAATATTTGACAAAGGACAATGCAACAGACAAACTTGAACAGACACTTAACAAGGAAGATATCAGAAAGGCCGATAAGTCATTAGGGAAATACAAAGTAACACCACCAAAAGAGACAACTAGGCAAGTATTAAAATGGCTATAATTAAAGAGTAACGACATGAAATGGTGGTGAAAATGTAGAATAATCAGAACTATCCTACGTTGCTGACAGAGTGTAAAACTGTAACAAAGAAAGGAGAGGCCGAGAGAGAGCATACACGTGTAAGTGTGTGTGTTAGCCGTCCTCAGTGACTGATCCCAGGCCAGAAGGAACCTAACACAAAGACTGAGGACAAACAGACCAAGAAGGGGTTGGAGAAGGAGGAACACAGTGGTGGCCGTGTGAAATGCACACACAAGCATGCACGTGTGTGTGTGAGAGGGAGAAATTGGGGGAGGGGTGCTTCAGGTGAACATAAAAGGAAGACCTAGATATGAAGGACCAACTTCCATTTTTCAGAGGGCTACCCTGGATTCTTACTTTCAAAAATACTTTATTTTGTTCATCTGTCATAAATATTCTGGAGATAAGTCTTAAGCCACAATTTGCATAGAGTGATATTCCAGTGGATGGAGCCCCTCCTAGAAACAAAAAGAGTATCAGGCTAATCATTGAAAAGAATGAATCAATGCAAAAGAATTTTGCATATTTTAACAAAGATGGTTCCTCTTGTTAAATTCCTATACTGGAAGCCGCAGCACAAATTTGTCCCTGACATCAGAATAAATTACAGCTCACTTCTTTCAAGGAGAACAGTATTTCTGCCCACTAGGCTCACTGGGGTTAAGCCGGTAATAGTTCAGCAGATTACACAGTATTACTAAATGCATTCTGCTCTCATCTGATTGCTTTTCAATCAGAATCTTGCTTCCTTTGCCAGATATAAATCAGCTTGTATAAAAGAGCTTTGGAATACAAAGCCAATGGAATTTTTTTCTGGAGGTCTTAATGTGATCCTTATTTGATTATGAAATCCAAACTTGATCTCTGTAATCTGGACAAAGTATGCTGTGTTTCTGTAATATAAGTGAAACAAACCACAAAATACATGACTTTTTATTAACCTGTAAAATACTCAAATTTAGTACTACCTTAAATTGAAAATATTAGCCATAGTGTATTTTGTCACCTATTCCAAATTACATTGCGTAATTGCAAAAATAGTCTCTAGCTTAATTCCCAAGAGTAACTGAGAAGGTAGAGTATTTGTATGTGTATGAGTATATGGAAGGGAAATTTCTGTGCTGGGGACAGAAAAGATGAGGGAATGGACAACGGACAACAGGTAAGAAAACTTTGTCTTCCTAATATTCAGGCTGGTGGTTGGGAAATATCCTCAAGTATTTTGAAATTTGACTTAGTAATCAAATTGCCTGGGCCCCAAATCAAACTGTATGACCAATTTACTCAGGAGTCCCTCATAAATAACTACATGTCACTATCTCAATATCTTACATTGTAATAAAATAATAATATGGTTGGATTTTGTCACATCTAAAAATTCTATTATTATTTTCAGATTAACTGAGTATGCTACATACCTGACACATCGTAATCACTACTCCTTTGCCATATTTTTAAGTATAGGCTATTAGGTAAATAAAAAGTGAAAAGGGGAAATTCAGTAAAATTAGATGCCTGAAATCTTTTTCTAAAAGCATCAAGTTCACTACTCTGTTGTTACCCATTAGTTAGCTACCAGGTAGCAAGAACAGTATAGGGCATTAAGATGTAGATAAATTAATAGACAGGAGTTAAAACAAACGGCGGTGGGAAAGAAAGGAGCAGGAGTCAGCAAGTTGCTTAGCTTGATACTCAAGCCTATAATAACTCACAGGACAGGGAGAGAGTGAACTGTCTACTCAACAGAATGGAGCTTCCAAAATAAGAATATCATTCACTAGGCAAACTGTAATATGACATACAAATGAATACTTTTTATTTTATTGGTTATTATTTCCAATTTTTTATTTTATCACCAGTAAAATAAAAAGTATATGTAAACATATTTTGTACATTTGTGTATTTATAATGATATTTACATTAGTATGCATAAACATAAACATTGATTAATATAGATATCTTGCCTGCCATACCTATAATTTTAAAGTTATAATTAAGATAAAATAGCACCAACCCCATGCACTGGGGTGCTGGGTTCAAACCCGGCCAGGGACAGAGAAACAAACAAACAAAAATATTAAGATAAAGTATTATCAAATAAGTGAGTTAAATTAACATCAGTTTAAAGGAATATTGTCTAATAATGTAACTATTAGCTATAGATGCCCCAAATCATGAAAATGTCATTAAAATGACTGAACATGGGAAAAATTTAAGAGGGGAAGATAAAGTTCTGATATTTGTGCTGCCACTATCCTAAATTCATGGTCACTTTCAGGATTTCATAATTTCTAAATTCTTAGACTATAGATTAAGATCTTATCTCTAAACCAAGAGCTTAAGAATGTAGTATCTATGCACACATAGCCCAGCCCAGTAGTTTCTCAACAGGTGGACTCCAAGCCGTTATCAGAATGCAGGCAGTAAATAACCATAAATGCTTCATGAAAACGTATGATACTAGAACAAGAGATACAGAGTAATTTTAGACGTTGTTAGAATGTGTGTTCAAAAATATGTAGGGTAACCTCCCTAAGTATAAATGGAACATGTAACGTTGAGACATCCAGAGGAAGTTTTTCAGGCAGATATAATTAGAACATAATCTATCCCCAAAAGGCAAGCGAATAAGAAGAAAATTGGGAAAGAGGGGAGGGGATAAACATAAAATAAGATGATGGGGGAAAAAAGGGAGGTAATAGAAAAGTTCCTTAAAGAGAGAGAGAAGCCCCTTGTGGATAAAAACTGAATTTCTACCTGCCTTTAGTGAGCATCAACCTGGAGAGATAGGAGTGAAAAAGCCTGCTGGGATCGCAGCATTTAGCCTTGACTCTCCAGATACCATGGAGCAGACATAAGCCAGGCCCTCTTGCCCTATCCAAATGTCTGTGATTTTTAATGCCACTCAGTTTAGGGGAAATGTAGTATGCAGTTACAGTAACTGAAATATACACACACCTGTGTACTCACAAATACACACATATAATGAGAGAGAAAGTACTCAGGATAAAGCAAAAGAGTCAAAGTATAAGCTAGTATTTAAGTCTGATAAAAGGAGTGCTTTTTACTATTTTTTGAAATTTTATAGAGATCAAAATTTAAATCAAAATTTAACTTTACTCAGAGAAAGAGAGAGAGATAGGGAGAGAGAAATAGAAGATACAAAGTAATAGGATGAAAAGATGTGTATATGTCTGGAAAATGATTTTAAGTGGAGAAGACACTGATGCAGGAGGGACAGTTACATGAGCAAGACAGATAAGAGAGAATCCACTTGCCATATTTGAGTGAAACAGCAGAATACTAAAGACATAAAGTCTTGAAAACAACACAAAGACTATATATGTTAAACTAGCCTTACATCCCTGGCATGATCACATATCATTTGATCATGATATATGAGTTTTTTTTTTAATGAGAAGCTGTAATCTATAATCTATTAGCAAGGATCTTTTTTTTTAAATTATTTATTTATTTGCAGTTTTGGCTGGGGCCAGGCTTGAACCCACCACCCTCAGTATATGGGGGCAGTGCCCTACTCCTTGAGCCACAGGCGCTACCCCTATTAGCAAGGATCTTATTGAGAATTTTTGCATCTGTATGCATTAGTGAAATTGATCCAAAGTTCTCCTTTTTAGTTGGGTCTTTTCCTGATTTTGGTATCAGGGTGATGTTTGCTTCATAGAATGTGTTGGAGAATCTTCATTCCTTCTCAATTTTTTGGAATAGTTTCTGTAGTACGGATATAAGCTCTTCTTTTCTGTAGTATGGATGTAAGCTCTTCTTTGAAGGTTTGATAGAATTCTGGTATGAAACCATCTGGACCAGGGCAATTTTTTGTTGGGAGATTTAATTATTGTTTCTTTGATCTTAGTGCTTGAAATTGGTCTGTTCAGGAAATCTATTTCTTTTTTATTAAGTCTAGGTATAGGGTGTGATTCCAAGTATTGATCCATTTCCTCCACATTGTCAAATGGCTAACAAACATGAAAAAATACTCATCATCCCTAATTATCAGAGAAATGAAAATCAAAACCACCCTGGGATATCACCTAATCCCATTGAGAATGGCCCACTTCACAGTCTCAAAGCTGCAGATGCTGGTGTGGATGTGGAGAGAAAAGAAAACTTTCACACTGCTGGTGGGACTGCAAACTAATACAACCTTTTTGGAAGGAAGTAGGGAAAATCTTCAAAGAAAAACTAAACTCCCATTTGATCCTGCAATCCCATTACTGGGCATCTACCCAGAAGAAAAAAAAAAATCCTTTTATTGTAAAGACATTTGTAGAATATTTATTGCACCTCAATTTACGATTGCCAAAATGTGGGAATGGCCTAAATACCCACCAACCTAGGAATGGATTAACAAGCTGTGGTATATGTACACCATGGAATATTATTCATCCATTAAAAAATATGGAGACTTTACATCTTTTGTATTAAACTGAATGGAAGTGGAACACATTATTCCTAGTAAAGCATCACAAGCATTCCAAATTGTATATAAAATTAGCCACACCATATCCCATAAATGCATTAATGTACATAGTTATGAATTAATTTAAAAAAAATGGGGAAGCAATGATCCTACTCAATTCTGATATGAGGACAATTGATGACCTAGGTAGGGGAAGGGAAGTGCAGGGAGAGGGAAGGAGAGAAGTGGGTGGAGGGGGGGGGGGTCACAGGGTATGATACACCTCTCAGGGCAGGACACAATTATAAGTAGGACTTTACCTAACAAATGTAATCAGTGTAATCAGGTTCTTTGTACCCTCAATGAATTCCCAACAATAAGAGAAAAGAAAAAGTACAGTCCTATCATGTGTCCATATTGGGAGAAAAAAAATCTGTAAATTTGGTATATAACAATAGGGCCATTTTATGTCATGGTAAGGACTTTGGTTTAAGTATGTAGGAAACCATTGGAAATTCTGAACAGAATGAATGTAGAATGAGACAGACTTTCATTGAGATATTGGCTGGGTGACTTACAATGCTGGTGTTTATCTATATATTGGGATAACAAAATCTACTTGATATTAAGATGAACTAAATAAATAAATGAATAAATAAATAAATACTATTTGGACCATTAGCCATTCATTTTGAGGAGGAGAAGCAAATGTAACTATAAAGTATAAAAAATATTGAATGATGATTTTATAATCATGGAATGAAGAAGATCTTCCTAAGGAAGACAGAAAAAGATCTTTTGTAAAGAGAAAGATTAACATATTTGAATATTAAAAAATGCATAATTTCTGTCCAAAAAAGGATCTTATAAAGTTAAAAAAAAAGTAGCCAAGGAAAGTAATTATAGTATATAAAATACAAATGATTAGAATCCTAAATATAAGAAGAATTTTTGTAGATCAGAAAGAAACAGACAAAATACCATCAAGTGATAGAACAAAGATATTAACAAGCAGTTTTCAGAAAAAAAATAAATGTCAAATGGTTGTTGAGTATCCCAACCACACAACTAATCAGAAAAATATAAAACTATAATGATATGAAATTTTTCATTCAAGGTCGGGCACAGTGACTCACACCTATAATCGTAGCACTCTGGGAGGCCAAGGTGGGTGGGGGAGATTGCCTAAACTCACAGGTTGGAGACCAGCCTGAGCTAGAGTGACACCCTACCTCTAAAAATAGCCAAGTGTTGTGATGGGTGCCTATAGTCCCAGCTACTAGGAAGGCTGGGGCAAGAGAATCACTTAAGCCCAAGAGTTTAAGGTTGCTGTGAGCTGGACATCACAGCACTCTACCAGGGCTGACAAGTGAGACTCTGTCTCAAAAATAAATGAATAAAATAAAATAAAATAAAATTTTCATCTGAACAATTGCAGAAAATAAAATATTAATAAGATCTGGTTAGCTTTTGAGAGGATGTTGGGGAATAGAGAATTTCCTGCATGTTTTGTCAAAACATAAAATCATAACAGCCTTTTGGGGATCACGTTAATAGTATCTATGGAAACTTAAAATGTGTATAACTTTTGACACAGAGATTCCAATGTTAGGCATCTATCCTAGAAAAATGATCATTGAATGTGCTCTCGGGACATATATAAAGAAGTCATTCCTGTATCATTTGTGATGGTGAAAAATAGTAAATATCCTAAAGGACCACAAAGAATGAAAGAATTAAATTACAGTAATATCATGAAGTGTATTGCCACAGTTTAAAAGATGCAAGGAAGCTCTAAATGCATATATATGGAAATATCTCTAACATATTTTTAAGTGAAAACAGTAAACAGAACATTTATAAGCATATTCTCCTAAAATGACCTCAAAACATATATATATTTGTACATGTGAGTACAGATACATACAACCAAGTAGAACATCTCCTAGAAATATTTATACCACACTATTAATACGTCTCACTTCTGAATAAAAAAGTAAGATTCAGGCAGAGAAAAATATACTTAACCTTTTATTTCCTTTTTCTTTATTGTTGAAAATTTTAGCCATGGAAATTTATTTATCCAGGGTTCAAGTGACATAAACAAACATAAACTCTTAGGTACATAATACTTGATATGCATATTATGTTAGCATATATTATAGATAAATTTCCCTTAGGTAACTTCTTTAGCTCAAATTATTTCTGTGAACTATAAAATATGCTTCCAATTACAAAACACAAACATACCCATTTTTTTTTCCTTTTTTCTTCTTTTTGTTTTTTGGCACTCCTTCATGATCCTGAATAACCCACAAATTAAATTTACCAAATTACATGAATAGCAATCTGATTCTGTGTTTCCTAAGAAAGAGGTTAAGTAGAGAATATGGAGCTATGAAATTGAAATAGAACCTCACTTAAGTTGATTCATAAATGATTTGAAAATCCTATTTCTACACTTTGAGCAGTACGACTTATGTTCTGACTTTTGAACTTCTTAGTACTACAGAGAAGGTAGGTCAGAAGACCTTAATTGTATGAGTTTGGGGACATTACTTATCCTTCCTTGTTTGTACTAATTGCACTTCCTAATTATATTGATTTGGGCTTATGTTCATTTTTGTCTTCCATAAAGTGGGAAAAACAATCACCCCTCTTCTCTCCCCATTGATTTGAGGAGCAAATGAGATTATATGTGCAAAAGTCCTTTGTTATCTGTAAAGCCCTCTGCCAAATCAATTAATATTGGCAGTAGTATTTTTTTCGGGTAAAGTGGTAGAGGAAGAAAAAAATAAGGACACAAAGAAAATTCACCAAAGATAAATTATAACCTTTTTATTTTATTTATTTATTTTTTGAGACAAAGTCTAGCTATGTCACCCTGACTAGACTGTCCCGGCCTCAGCCTAGCTCACAACTTCAAACTCCTGGGCTCAAGTGATCTCCCTCCCTCAAGCTCTCAAGTAGCTGCGACTATAGGGGCACACAACGCTAATTTTTGCCATTTTTTTTTTTTTTTTTAGTAGAGATGGGAGAGGTCTTACTCTTGCTCAGACTGGTCTCCAACTCCTGACCTCATGCAATCTTCCCACCGTGGCCTCCCAGAGTACTTGGATAACAAGCATGAGCCACCATGCCCACCCAGGCAAAGATAACTTTTTTTTTATGGTGCATTTTACAAGAGTGCATGTCAAATCTACTAAATGTAGAGTATATATGTCTTAACACAATGATAACTTTTTTAAATGCAACTTTTATGCTGCTCTAATACTAGATAAAAGAAATAGGCATCCTGTCTTTTTTTCTGTTACTCGTTAATGTGTAAAAAATTATTATACACAGTACACATTATTTATTGCTCTTTCTGAATGAGATCTTCTATGATTAAGGAGATTTGAGAACTTACAAACTTTGTCTTTCTCAAATTACCCTCATGCAATGATGTACCACATCATTTAAACCACAAAGGGGCAGTATTTCTTTAAAAAAAATCCTCTGTGGCAGAGCACTGTAATTTACTGAGAACGCAATGGAACATCTTTTAATGACACGTCAAGACTAAAACAATTTAGCATCCTTGTCAATTCACAGATATTGGGAAAAAGTTATAGCTTTAAATTTCTGGAAACACTTCAATAATTCCTAAAACAGGAAGTTCATGGGCTAACACAGCTGTAGAGACGAAATGTCTGCCAACCTGAGCAGAAAAAACAAATACGTATTTATGGCCCCAACATGAAGCTGTCTTCTGTGTAGAAGCAGGTGAGGGAGCATGTTGCTGTTTCAACAGCAGCAAAAATTAGTCGGTGCAAAAGAAATAAAAAGGTTACTTCACCATCCTCATACAGTTCATTTGGGAAATATCAAATAAACTAAATAGTTGTTTCCCTGGTAACAGGCAACAGGAATCCTTCTAAAGAACTCCCCACCCCATACTTACAGCACTGACTTATAGGAATCTGTAGAAGTGGCAGATACATAACCCAATACTTCTTTTCATGGCAGTTCTAATGGCATTTCATTCATGGGTCAAGTCATAGGCCAGTGGGAATAACCTTTCTAATGGGCCGAAAAGGTAGAAGACATAGCACAACAGCATGAGCTGAAACTATTAATAGCTGGAATGATTCTAAATATAGGTCAAATGGCAGGGCAGATGAACCTCCTCTCGGCATTGTGGTGTTATTAACATTGATTGAGTTTTCACCATGCCCAGCTATGGTAAGCTTCATTTAACTCATTTATTATTCTTGCAAAGACTGTGAGATAGATACAGATACTAAGGCACATTTTTAAAAAATATAAAATTCTGGACCGGAGTCAAAATTAAACCCAGAAGGTCTAACTCTAGAGCCTGCACTCTTAACTGCATGATACATTACTTTGCACAAGGTTGAGCTCTGGACTAGATTCCAATCTCCCACTGCTAGTATACCTCTGAGGCTGGAAAACAGCATCATTTCTGGGTCTCCAGGTCCCCTGCTCCCACCCACCAATTAACCCACCACCATCCCCTCCATAAATAAAGGTACTGGACCAGGTGATGTACAAAAGTTATGGGGGGCGGGGATTTGGTAATTCAAAACAATAATACCAAAGTACTATTAGGTAGGATCTTGTCTTTTTAGATATCTCCTTCTAGGTTTGTGATCATCAACAGCAGCAAAAAAGACTTGTTTTTTAACTTCTCAGACAAAGGCATACAATAAGTCATCTGATTACTTGTTTAAATATGTTTATGGCTAGCTCTTATTCGCAAACGTGTTTTCATATAGAGAGCTAGAGATGAATACTGTATGCCTATAATTAGATAAGGAGATAGGGGTATTGCTATCAAGAAAGTAAAAGGGAACTACATACAGAAGTTCTTGGGAATAAACATGAACTTCACCTACTACACTTCACAATTCTCACTTTAACTGTTTCCAGTTTTTCCACTGGGACTTAAATAATGTGACAGCTTTGAGAAGCTTCTTAGTATAACAGAAATGGAAATTGAATTCTGTTTTAAAGATATTCTTACTGCTGTTGTTGATCTTTTGGTTGAAAATTCCAGAAATTCAATTCAAGATATTGAGATATTATTGGCAATCTTACAATCTTTTTAATAGGTCTTTGGATAATCTAATAGACTATGGCCTCAGTGTTAAATTATGTATTTCACATTTATCAATTGATATATTTCAAACTAGACATTCCTAAAAATTGAAGGACATAGTCTTCCTTACTTTAATGTACTTTTAGACAATGAGTATCTTAGATCATTTGAGATGGGGGGCTTATCTGAAAAACAAAACAAAACAAACGTTTTTCAAAATGAAAAAATAAAATCTAGAGCTCAACTAATACTCCAAATTGCTAAAATTTCAGAGTTGAAATAAATGCTAGTGGACAATTCACAATTGCAAAGATATGGGATCAACCTAAATACCCATCAATTGAGGAGTGAATAAAGAAAATGTGGCATGTATACATCATGGAATACTAAACAGCCATGGAAAGGAAGGAAATAATGTTTTGCAGCAACTTGAATGGACCCGGAGGTCGTCATCCTGCGTGAATTAACCCAGGAACAAAATTCCCTCACTTGTAAGAGGGAGCTAAGCGACGGGTATGCATGGTCATACAGAGTGGCACAGTGGATGCCTGAGACTCAGAAGTGGGGGAGTGCAGGATGAGAAATTGCCTGTCAGGTACAATGTACACTGTTTAGATAATGAGTATACTGAAAGCCTAAATTTCTCCACTATGTAATTGTTACATGTAAAAAAAACCCAAAAACTCATTTATACCTCCTAACTTTATTAAAATAAAATTTTCAAAATAGGTGCTAATGGTTAATTTTAAAAAATCTAGGAAGTGGTGGTTTGATGACATTTTAAAAGCTTTAGTATTTACCATTCTATTTATGAAGTAGTACCATCCCATCAGACTTTATAATTTCTGATTTATAAATTAACATTGGCCTTTCCCCCCATAATATAACTGCTATTGAAAAAACTATAAATATCAGGGAACAAGTTTCGTTAAAGTTGAAAAACCTTCTTTTTTTTTTTTGCAGTTTTTGGCCAGGGTTGGGTGTTTGAACCCACCACCTCCAGCATATGGGGCCAGTGCCCTGCTCCTTTGAGCCACAGGTGCCACCCTTGAGTAACCTTCTTCATCTATCCCATAAATAATTTATTTCTTCTAGTCTGATACATATGCAAATTAGGAGCTTGCTCCATAAAAATTAGCCCTACATGATATTTCTAAGGACTAAAATATTCTTTCAGAGGTTGAGTAATACAGACATAAATTTTGCTAGTCAGCTTACACTGTATTTTCTGAGCTGAAAGTAAAGAAGTAGGCATGTTTCCTATCACATTAAGGCAAAAAAAACTTTATTACTGTTATAATCTTCTGACAATCCCACAAATGTTAGGAAATATTCAACATAATTTTAATTATCATAAGGATTTACATGTGTCTTAGTGTCTTTATTACTAAGAGTAATATAGCATTAAAATAACAGTCAAAACATTCACAGAATTCTTCTCTGAAGTCCACTCCAGTCTACTGGTTCTCAGAAGGCCTGTTAGATCAAACCAAAAAGCTCTTTTCCAGAGTCATAAACTAAACTAGAAAACAGGATCCCAAAGAGTAAGAACATAAAGAGCAAACTAGTTCTATTTTGTGCAAAAACTAATTGAAAAAGTTGTTTGGACTGATTCTTAGCTTGATATGAGCTACATTGAAACAAAACCAAAAAAAAAGCAGAAGTATATCTAGGCAAGAGTAATCAACCTTAATAAACTTCAAGCCATTTTGAGTTTTATTACCTTATTCTCCTCTTGCAGATCATGCTATATTTTTCCTTAAATTGTCATGTTTGAAAGGAGGAAAGGAAACTAACATTTATTATGTCCCAGCAAAGTGCCAAAACCTGTGAATTATCTCATTTAACACATGTAATTTCCCTGCAAAGAATATATTGCTTTCCTTAGATTTCTGATGTGGGACTTCACATTCTAAAATAATTGTGCTAGGCTATTTATTGATGTGACTGAAAAAGACTGACCTGGGAGCAACAATCTTTCCATAGCATAGTTCTAAACTCTTTATGTGGAAAAAATGCCTGAACCAAGTGATCAATTCAGACTTTCAGAACCATGGGGACTAGCTGATAAGAACTTACCCTTCAACAAATGTGTAGTGAATGCCTGCAGAAAGCTTGGTTGGGAACTGGACCCTGGTGTTACCCTTTGGGGCTTGTTGCTTAGGACATGTACTGAGAATTACTTAAGAGTTAAGCACCCACTTAGGTTTCCATAAACCTCCATCCCAAGATTTGTTCTCTTTCTAACCAAAATTTCTCCCAAGTGCCTTCCAACTACAGACAACTAGAACAAATCTCAGCTTTCCTTCTGCTCTTTGGTGACATTTTTCCCCAGATGTCTTACCTACCAATATAAACTGGATTCTCTTTGAGCACTGTGCTGTTTCTTAACGGTTGCAGCGACTCTTGGATCTCTGCCCCCTTATTGAATGGCAGGATCCAGTCATATGAAATTATGGCTTTCAGGCTTCACTGCATAAAAGCTTCGTGCTGCTGTTGGGACTATACACAACTTGGAGATTATATGTAACAGTCACGCAGTGCTATCATTTGAGGACTATGACAATAGGTTCTTTTAGTTTCCAGAGGGTTCCTTTATTTGTTTTTAACAGTGCCTAAAACTTCAATTGTCATTATATTTTTCTTTAAGACTATCAGAGAGATGACAGATACCCAGAAGGTAAGTGCCTGAAATTTCTCTCTGTGTCACAGCACCCATCAGTTCTCAACTACAGCACTCTCTGCATCTTCCCAGCCAACACTATGTCCATATATTGAAGGAGACTCCCAGGAACATCCCTAATCTAGAGATTTCTACCTACTGAAAAAGCCATGGGACAATTGCCATTGCAGATTCCAAATGAGGGCAGTGCTGTCAGTTAGAGAAAGAGGGTGCAGCTCCAGCTAGCTCCAGGCTGATGCACAGTCAGTAGAGTTCTGAAGCTCATTCTCTGACCACCTCTACTGGCTCCCTCAGACACCTGGGACTGTGGTTAATCAGATTTAAACACTCCTAGCTCAGTTGCTTGATGTGAGGACTGTTCCAAGAGTAGAGGCAGAGGTCAAGCCTGTGCCATGTTTCAGAGAAAGTAACAGAAGTAGCACAACGAGTGGCAGACCCCAGTGGGGAAGGCAATGACAGAGATCTTGTCTGCCATAACAAGCCATGCATTGTGTTGGTGCCCCAAACTATAAACAGCTCCAAGTCCGTTCTCCTCTGTACTCTAGGCAAGAAAAAAATCTTCAATCCATCAAAGTAAAAAGTTTAAAAATGTAAAATTTTCTTTTCCCTTTGTTCAGGACTAACACTTTCACGAGAAGTCATACAATCTCAACAGAACCAGCAGTAATTTTTACTAATAGACATCTCCATGCTCCATGTAAGAATGAGCAGAACCAAAACTAGCACATACAAACTAGTAGGTGAAACATTTCACCAAATGAAAATAAAAGAATTGCATTTCTACATCTTCTAAACTCTTCTTCACACTTTGCTCTAGCAACAATGTTCTCCTTGCTCTCCTTTGAACACTATGAACCTCCACCCCCTGCCATGGGGCTTTGCACTGGTTGTTCCTCTGCAGGGCACACAGAGGAACATGCATGCTACCCACATAGCCCTCCACCTCCCCTCCTTCATGTCTTTGATCAAATACCACCTTCTGTAAGAACCCCTCTTTGACAAACTATTTAAAATCAAAATCTACTTCCCATTGCCTCCATCTCTGGCACTCCTAATCTCCCTCATCCTGCTTTATTTTCTCATGGCATTTATCATGTATTAAACTATACTATTCAATTATTTGTCATTGTGCAGGGTTGACATAGAAAACCTCACACTGCTTTTCAGAAGTGCCTGTTTGGGGTTTGGGGGCTGACCTTTGGAATGGCCCAGGAACTTGAATTGTGCAGAGTTCTCTATTTCACTCACTGACGAGGTTGCTTTGAATGCCTGGGACACTGAGCTCTGTTTATCTAGGCTATTTCTGAAAACAATATAATTTATGATGAACACCTGGTTTCCTTCAGGGAGTCTAGAATTCTCAGTAACTGTGGCAGGTTGCATAAGCAGAGTGCCAAAATGATGAGTCCTTAGTAAAAACTGTGGACTCCGAGTCTCAAGTAGAATTCCCTGACAAGAAACAATGCCACAGAGAACTGTTGCTATATTTCATTGCTAAAGGAAGATGAAAGTTTTATGTGACATCTTGTACCTCCCACCTACCCTGTTCCTCCTGCCAGGTAACCCCTGGAAGAGAGAACTTTGGAAGGCTATGCCTGGATGCCCCAGGTTCTGCTTAATGTTTTCTCCTTGCAGACCCTGATGTGTATCATAACTGTGAGCATAACTCTGTCTGTGTCCTAGGAGTCCTTCCAGAAAGTCACCAAACATGAATGATTATAGAACCTTTTAAAAAATTCTATTCACACTGGGACCCGTGATCGCCACCCTCCCACCTCTGGAAGAGCTCCGCGGGACCATGATTGGCACCCTCTCAGACCTTTGGAAAAGTTGCACCCGGACCTCCTGAAGAGCTGCACTGGGACCCGTGATTGGCACCCTCCCACCTCCGGAAGAGCTGTGCAGGGACCTGTGATCAGCACTCTCCCGGACCCCAGTAGAAGCTGCACTGGGACCCTCCAGGACCTCTGGAAGAGCTGTGCAGGGACCTGCTACCCTGTCTGCCAGGCCTCCCCATGCCCTGAACAGGAACTCCAGGAGCCGTGAAACCCTGCATCCTCCCTCCTGTACCCTCCCTGCCTCCACACTGCCTGCTCATCTGGCCAGGGACTCTGGTAGCTACATGCCCTCTGGAGCCCTCCTTGCCTCTGTGAGGTGCCCTTCTCCTGGCCAGAGACTGCTAGAGCCTTGGGTCCTCTGTGCCAAAGTCCCTGGGCACCAGGCACTCCCAGAACCATGTGCACGACCCCCCGCCCTATTGCTGCAGCTGCTCCCACAACTAGAATTCCCAGAGATACATAAGGTCACTCCCTACAAAGATCCAGCAACAACAGAGTGATCCCCCCTGGTTTAATTTCAGAGGGACACCACCCCAACTCTGAGGATAGGCAGAGGCAATGGTGAAAAACAATCACGAGACAAAATCAAAGGAAATACTCTGGCAATATGAATAATCAAAGTAGATTAACTCTCCCAAGGATCAATGGGGAAGACACAGCACAAGATCCCATGCACAAACAAATAGCTGAAATGTCAGAAATTAAATTCAGAATCTGGATAGCAAATAAGATTGAATTAGAATTTCAAGCAGTAACCCAAAAGATATCTCAAAAATTCAATGAATTCAAAGACCAAATGACCAAATATTTTGACACAGTGAGACAAGAAGTTGTAGCCCTCAAAGATCTGAGAAACACAGAAGACACAGCACAAGATCCCATGCACAAACAAATAGCTGAAATGTCAGAAATTAAATTCAGAATCTGGATAGCAAATAAGATTGAATTAGAATTCCAAACAGTAACCCAAAAGATATCTCAAGAATTCAATGAATTCAAAGACCAAATGACCAAAGATTTTGACACAGTGAGACAAGAAGTTGTAGCCCTCAAAGATCTGAGAAACACAGTAGAATCCCTCAGTAACACAATGGAGCAAGCAGAAGAAAGGATTTCTGACATTGAAGACAAAGCTTTTGAATGCTCCCAAACTCTCAGAGAGGAAGGGAAATGGAGGGCAAAAACAGACCACTCTCTCAGAGAGCTCTGGGATAATTCAAAGAAAACCAATATTCGTCTTATAGGGATACCCGAAAGTGATGAAGCGGCCTCACAAGGCACAGAGTCTCTTCTCCATGAGATGATGAATGAGAACTTTCCAGACATGCCAAGAGATTCTGAAATTCAGACAGAAGACAGTTTCAGATCTCCAACACTACTCAACCTGAATAAGACATCTCCCAGACACATCATAATCAATTTCACTAAAGTTAATATGAAGGAGAAAATTCTGAAAGCAGCCAGACGAAAGAAAACCATCACCTTAAGGGCAAGAATATTAGAATAACTGCAGATCTTTCTGTTGAAACCTTTCAAGCTAGAAGAGGATGGTCATTGACTTTTAATCTCCTAAAACAAAATAAATTTCAACCCAGGATCCTGTCCCAACTAAACTGAGTTTCATCTATGATGGAGAAATTAAATACTTTAACGACATTCACATGTTGAAGAAATTTACCACAACTAAACAAGCTCTCCAGGATATTCTCAGACCTATCCTCCAAAAAGACCAGCATAATCCTCCACCACAAAAGTAAACCCACCCAGAAAATTTTGATCAAATTCCAACTTCTACAATTGCAAAAGGATTAAAAATGTCCACCAGACTCTAGAAAGGCTTATCAATATTTTCAATTAATGTTTTAAATTGTTCTCTAAAGAGGCACAGGTTGGCTGACTGGATACAAAAACTCAAGCCAGATATCTGCTGCATACAAGAATGTCAGAATACGTTAAAAGACAAATATAGACTCAAGGTGAAGGGATGGTCATCTATACTGCAGGCAACTGGAAAGCAGAAAAAAGCAGGCATTGAAATCCTATTAGCAGATAAAATAGGCTTTAAACCAAGCAAAATAAGGAAGGATAAGGATGGATGCTTCATATTTGTTAAAGGTAATATTCAATATGATGAGATTTCAATTATTAATATTTATGCACCCAACCAGAACGCACCTCAGTTTATAAGAGAAACTCTAACTGACATGAGCAACTTGATTTCCTCCATTTTCATAGTAGTTGGAGATTTTAACACCCCTTCTTTAGCAGCACTGGATAGATCCTTCAAAAAGAAGCTAAGCAAAGAAATGTTGGATTTAAACTTAACCATTCAACTCTGGACTTAACAGACATCTACAGAACATTTTATGCCAACAAAACTGAATACACATTCTTCTCATCAGCCCACGGAACATACTCCAAAATTGACCACATCCTGGGCCACAAATCTAACCTCATCAAATTTTAAAAAAATTATTTCTTGTATCTTCTCAGACCATCATGGAATAAAAGTTGAACTCAATAACAGCAGGAATCTGCATACCCATACAAGGAACCTGGAAGCTAAATAACATTATGCTGAAGGATAGATGGGTTATATACCAGATGAAGAAGGAAGTCACCAAGTTTTTTGAACAAAACAACAATGAAGACATAAATTATCAGAACCTCTGGGATACTGCAAAGCAGTCCTAAGAGGGAAATTATAGCACTGCAAGCCTTCCTCAAGAAAATGGAAACAGAGAAAGTTAATAACTTAATGGGACATCTCAGGCAACTGGAGAAGGAAGAACATTCCAACCCCAAACCCAGAAAGAAAAGAAATAACCAAAATCAGAGCAGAAGTAAATGAAATTGAAAACAAAAGAACTATACAACAGATGAATAAATCCAAAGTTGGTTTTTTGAAAACGTCAATAAAATAGATAAACCTTTGGCCAACCTAACCAGAAAAAAAAAAGAGTAAAATCTCTAATTTCATCAATCAGAAATGGTAATGATGAAATAACAACAGACCCCTCAGAAATTCAAAAAATCCTTAACAAATATTACAAGAAAATTTACTGTCAGAAATATGAAAATCTGAAAGAAATCAATCAATACTTGGAAGTACTCCACCTACCAAGACTTAGTCAGAACGAAGCGGAAATGTTAAACAGGCCTGTTTTCAAGTTCTGAAATAGCTTCCACTATACAAAATCTTTCTAAAAAGAAAAGCCCAAGATTAGATGGCTTTACATTAGAATTCTACCAAACCTTTAAAAAAGAACTAGTGCCTATATTACTAAATCTCTTCCAAAATATAGAAAAAGAAGGAATATTACCCAACACATTCTACGAAGAAAACATCACCTTGATCCACAAACCAGGGAAAGACCCAATAAGAAAAGAAAATTATAGACCAATATCACTAATGAATATTGATGCAAAAATACTCAATAAGATCCTAATGAACAGAATCCAACAACACATCAAAAAAATTATACAACATAACCAAGTAAGATTTATCCCAGGCTCTCAAGGCTGGTTCAATAAATGTAAATCTATAAATGTAATTCAGTACATAAACAAAAAAAACTAAAAAATAAAGACCATATAATTCTCTCAATTGATGCAGAAAAAGCTTTTGATAATATCCAGCATTCCTTCATGATCAGAACACTTAAGAAAATTGGCATAGAAGGGACATTTCTTAAACTAATAGAGGCCATCTACAGCAAACCCATACCCAATATCATATTGAATGGAGTTAAATTGAAATCATTTCTACTTAGATCAGGAACCAGGCAAGGTTGCCCATTGTCTTCATTGCTCTTTAACATTTGCAGATGACATGATCATATATCTGGAAAACACTAGGGATTCTACTAAAAAACTTTTAGAAGTGATCAAGAAATACAGCAATGTCTCAGGCTACAAAATCAACACCCACAAATCTATAGCCTTTATATATACCAACAATAGCCAAGCCAAAAAAAAAAACAGTCAAGGACTCTATTTCTTTCACAGAAGTGCCAAAAAAGATAAAATATTTGGGAGTTTATCTAATAAAGGATGTGAAAGATCTCCATAAAGAGAACTGTGAAACTTTAAGAAAAGAAATAGGTGAAAATGTTAACAAATGGAAAAACATACAACGCTCATGGCTGGGAAGAATCAACATTGTTAAAATGTCTATACTACTCAAAGCAATATATAATTTTAATGCAATTCCTATCAAAGCTCCATTGTCATATTTTAAAGATCTTGAAAAAATAATACTTCATTTTATATGGAATCAGAAAAAACTTCAAATAGCCAAAACATTACTCAGAAATAAAAACAAAGCAGGAGGAATCATGCTACTAGACGTGAGACTGTACTATAAATCGATAGTGATCAAAACAGCATGGTACTGGCACAAAAGCAGAGAAGTAGATGTCTGGAACAGAATAGAGAACCAAGAGATGAATCCAGCTACTTACCATTATCTGATCTTTGACAAGCCAATTAAAAACATTCAGTGGGAAAAAGATTCCCTATTTAACAAATGGTGCTGGGTGAGCTGGCTGGCAACCTATAGAAGATTGAAACTGGACCCACACCTTTCACCATTAACTAAGATAGACTCTTGCTGGATAAAAGATTTAAACTTAAGGCATGAAACTATAAAAAATACTTGAGGAAAGTGCAGGGAAAACTATTGAAGGAATTGGCATGGGTGAATATTTTATGAGGAGGACCCACAGTCTATTGAAGCAGCTTCAAAAATACATTACTGGGACCTGATCTAACTAAAAAGCTTCTGCACAGCCAAGAACATAGTAAGTAAAGCAAGCAGACAGCACTCAGAATGGGAGAAAATATTTGCAGTTTATACCTCCGATAAAGGTTTAATAATCAGAATCTACAGACAACTCAAACGTATTAGCAAGAAAAGAACAAGGGATCCCATCTCAGGGTGGGTAAAGGACTTGAAGAGAAACTTCTCTAAAGAAGACAGATGCACAATCTACAGACACATGAAAAAAAGCTCATCATCCTTAATCATCAGAGAAATGCAAATCAAAACTACTCTGAGATATCACCTAACCCCAGTAAGAGTAGCCCACATAACAAAATCCCCAAACCAAAGATGTTGGCATGGATTCAGAGAAAAGGGCACACTTCTACACTGCTGGTGGGAATGCACTCTAATACCTTCCTTTTGGAAGGATGTTTGGAGAATACTTAGAGATCTAAAAATAGACCTGCCATTCGATCCTATAATTCCTTTAACTGGGTATGTACCCAGAAGACCAAAAATCAAAGATGTCTGTACCAGAATGTTTATTGCAGCCCAATTCATAACTGCTAAGTCATGGAAGAAGCCCAAGTGCCCATCGACCCATGAATGGACTAGCAAATTATGGTACATGTATACCATGGAATATTATGCAGCCTTAAAGGAAGATGGAGACTTTACCTCTTTCATGCTTACATGGATGGAAGTATAACATATTCTTCTTAGCAAAGTATCTTAAGAATGGAAGAAAAAGTATCCAATGTATTCAGCCCTACTATGAAGCTAATTTAGAGCATATATGAAGGTTATAACCCAACTACAGCACAAGAATATGGGGAAAGGGCCAAGGGAGGGAAAAAGATGGGGGAAGTCAGGGTGGAGAATGGGAAATATGTGGGGCCACATCCACGATGCATCTTAGAATGGGTACAGGCGAAACTTACTAAATGCAGAATACAAATGTCTACATACAATAACTAAGAAAATGTCATGAAGGTTACACTGAACAGTTTGATGAGAATATTTCAGATTGTATGTGAAACCAGCACATTGTACCCATTGATTGCACAAATGTACACAGCTATGAGTTAACAATAAAAAATAAAAATAAAAACATTCTATTCATTGCTCATAGTGTTTCTTTCCCCATTAGAATATAAGCTCCTCAAAACAGGGATTTTAAAATTGCTTTTAGCTCATTGATGCATCATTTATTAATAAAAATATATCAATGTAAAATCTCTTTAGCTCATTGATAGATTCCCAGTGCCTCGAGCAATGCCTACCACATAATAGGCATGCAGTAAAACTTGTTGAATGAATGAATGAATGATAAATAAGGCAAATATTTTCCTATGAAACAGATTTATTTCTAAAAAATAAATAATTAAGATACCAGTTCATCATACCCAAAGAGCTTGAAGAGGGTATTTCATCTATAAAAGGAGAACACTCTGCTGTCAGGAAAAATCTGCTATTAAATGAAAGCAAGGGCTGAATTACAAATATGGTGAGAGCAAACAGCAGATTGTACACTACAGAAATACTGCACATGAATGAGATCATCTAGAGAAATTATCTTCAAACTCAGAAGAAAAAATAGAGAGACAAACATAGCAACTAAAAAAGAAATTAGATATCAATAATCAAAATTATATACATCCCAGAAGAAGCAATCCAATTGTCCACACAATAGATAGGCTCACAATGAGCAATTGTGGAAAGAATTGAAGCTTAGAGAAAAAATCAGATTGGCTTTATTATCTCCTCTGAAAATATAAAAGCAACTGAAATGTTTTAAAGGAAAAGATAATGACATAAGAATTCAATAGTCAAGCAAAAGATCATATGTGGGGGCAAAAAAGGTGCTCAGATACTTGGTAATACAGGAAGTAAAACAATAATGAACTCTTAGTAAAACATTTACTCAAGGAAATAATCCTGCTCACTAAAAAAAAAAAATTGATCAAATAACAAATTAAAGTAACTGAGTGTCTAGTACCAAGATAATATTATGAAATAATAAAAGCCTTTCTATCAAATTAAGAAACAAAATAAGGACTCAACCATGTTAATTTTACTTAATTTAGGCTCAGCAAATATTTCTCCAACCTTTGTGGGTATTAGAACAAGAAAAACATAAATATAAATAATCAGAAGTCACAAATCACGCTAAAATTATTTTAATATAAATGTATTCTACCACCATGATTGCAAGAGGGACTTTGCCTAACAAATGCAATCAGTGTAATCTGGTTTATTGTATCCTCAATGAATCCCCAACGATAAATAAATATATATATATTCTACCACTTAGGTTGACAAATATACCTCTCTAAATGAGTGAGGTCACCATCTGAGGATGCTTCCCAGCACAGCATTACTATTATATATTGAAACTGACTCACAGGCACACCTCAGGATCTCTTCTTGGTCCCACCTACTACCAACCCTGATGACAAAAAAGTAAAAGTAAAGAACTATATGTAGATCAATGATTTTAGTTACTTTAAAAGTCATCAAAATATCAAAGACAATTGAATTAAACTATTGATGGACCTACCTTGGTATTGTGTTGATGAAATAAAGACATTTGAATAAGTAATAAAAAATAATACACAATGTATAAATTATTATAGATTCATTCTATAAATTCATTCTCTTCTTTCAACTCAATAAATCACTAATTACATTGCTATGGTCAAGACTTTCAAATAATTATATTAATAGTAACAGTAAATTGTACAACTTCTTTGAGTCATCTTAGATCTTTATTTTTATTTTATTTTTTTTTTTGACAATATCAATTTGGAGAAATTTCCCTAACAATAGTAACTGGAACTGTTGATAAAAATCTTAAAGCATCTGGATTTAGAAATGTCTGTGAATTCTTTATATTATGTTCAAACATTGTATAGATAATATATTAAAAATTGTCATTATAGAAAATACTATAAAATATTTATTTTTATTTTCATTATGGCAATTCATAACACATTACAATTTTCTTCACCTTTAAAACAGTATCAGGTATAAAAAATATTTGTGCTTCACATTATATCTATATCTACATATATACAAAATATATTTATTAAATGAATTGTTTAATATTGTAAAATATTCCTCAGCTACTATGTGCAACAGTAGCAAATCTGCTCATTCATAAGTACCTTTAGAACTATGAATTAGATCATGAAAGAAAGTGAGAAAATAGATGCTCAGCCCCACAAAGAAATAAAAATTGCACTAAATTCTATCTCATCCATGTAATGTGGCAGAGAAGTTTTGAGTTAATTAATGTCTCTTTTATGATCAAAAATTTATATTGTTTAAAGTCTTCTTTCATTACAAAGCAGTGTCCATCCAATGTCTGCAGTGGCACAATCCCCAAACCTTCACCGTGACCCAGTACACAGAACTTTTCATTGACTTTCATTTCAAGAACATCAGGAGGAGTTTGGGAGAATTTCTCTAGGGGCTGAGCAGTGTTTCAGAAAAGTGGGTTGCTATGGTTTGGATGGGGTTTGTCTCTGTTGCCTGACTGGAGATGAGAACGAACAGCAGCTTTGCTGTGGGTGTAAACTCGCTCCTGTAATTATTATGTCAAGAAACAGACTATACACCGTAGGATGGCATATAGCAAAAATCTTTATTCCAGGTTTTGGTTTTATATTTTTCCAGTCATGTACACACTTAATCTATTATCTATTAGTTTCATCATTATCTTCTTTTACCTATTTGAAATTTAACTTGAAAGGAAATTTAACTTGAAAGGAAATATTTAGTTATCATATCAGTACAATCACCTTTGTAGTAAACCTCTTCTTCTAAACAGCGACTAATTTCTGACAGGTATCTGAAGGAAGATCACAAAGAAGAAAGTAGCCACAGGGGAACAGAGTAAATAGAAGAATATCTTCAAGCGTTCACTCAGTTTACTCAGTATGAAGCAATGACTATGTCTTTCCTTCAGGGAAGAGTACCTATAGACCTCTGACAATATGTTGTTAACATATGTCAACCCTTTGGCCCGTATCTCTGAGGAAGGGAGGCATGCCCTTGGATCTCAGGCTTCACGGGGTGTACAGCTTCAGAGAAAAGGCCTAAGGAATTTACAACTCTAAAAAAGCCTAACTCTGCAAATAACCCAGGGGGGTCCAGATCTCTTAAGCCTCTGGAAGAAAAGCAAGTCATTTTAAACTCACACTGAACTTACTTTGTGTGCTTGATGTAGGATATATTTATTTCTAAATATTATCCTACAGTATCCATCAAAACTCATGTTGAAATTTGATCCCCAATGTACCAGTGATTGTAGGTGGGGCTTAGCAGTAGATATTGATGGTGGGGGTAAGATAGTAAGGGAAGATCCATCATTAATAGGTTAATGCCCTCCCTTGAGGTTGATTGAATTCTCCCTCTTGTAGTAATGGGTTAATTTCTGTGAGAGCAGCGTGTTAAAAACTATTTGACTTCCTGGATGGAGCCTGTGGCTCAAAGGAGTAGGGCGCCAGCCCCATATTCCAGAGGTGGTGGGTTCAAACCCAGCCTTAGCCAAACACTGCAAATAAAAATAACAATAATAATAATTAAGAAAAGAATTTGACTTTTTCTTTTTCTCTCTTTTTTCTTTTTTAACATGACCTACAAATTTTTATTTGTCTACTTCTTACATTTGAAGTATTCTTTGATAACATTGTTAGCCTAATATTCTATGCCATAATCCTTTATCACTACTCAACTGCAACTAAGCACTTTCCAGGATTTTCCTTCTGTCGTTTTTCCAGAGGCCTCAGCACCTGGTCTTAGATGAATTCAGCACCAGGCCCATCTCAATGTGTTTGCATCCATCTGTGATGAGCCTGACTTCTCTCTCTTGTTTCCTCTCTCTCCATGTGTTCTCTGAACATGCACACTTCCTGGCATGAGTGGAAACAGAATAAGGCCTTCACTGGAAGCTGAGAAGAAGCTGGTACTGTGCTTCTGTACCACCCAACCTGCAGAACTATGCACTAAATAAACCTCTTCATAAATCATTCAGCTTCAAGTATTCCATCACAGTGTCATAAAATAGGCTGAGATAGCTGTTTAAATTTACAAATTATTCTTCATCAGCACTGAGAATAGGCTCTCAAGTGGTAGTAATACTCATAAGCTCTTTAATAAATTTATTTTTGTGTATTCTTGAGATAGGAAGAGTCCTATAAAGTATAACTCTCAAGCAGAAGGCCTCCTTGGCCGCGTAAGTTTTGAGAAGAAGAAATTGAAATGACATATGATTATCTGCCTGGACAATATAATTGTATTGATTAAAATGCTGTAAGAATTATTTCAGTAACCTTCAACACACATAAATATATGCTTTGAAAACACTATGTAACAATCAACATACTGGAATCAAAATGCCATTCACAAAAGCAATAAAGACAACAAAATCTTATTAAATACATGTGAATAAGTTGAAGAGAGCTACATGAACAAAGTTATAACACACCACTAAGTGGTATAAATGGAGACTTGAAGGAACAGAGAGACGAGCCATATCCTTGAATAGTATGCTGGACCACCTATTTAAAAGTTGGTTATATTAGTTGGTCCCAAGATTCATCTCCTCTGCATACTTCTGAGTTATAACTGGTCAAAAAGGGTATTTGCATAAAATCTGGGAGGTGAAAGTTAACCAGTATCCATGACCCTTTGAGGCTGATAGTAGTTATTTGCAGTGATGAACAGATACAAGGATTCTGATAAGTTCCAGATTATCCTCACTCTCTTCTACTCCATGTCCTCCTCTTTTCCTTGACTTCCAGTCCTTCTCACCAATATTGGTCCCAGCCATCACCAGATACTTGGATGCGGACCCACAGACTGTGACAGGTAGTCTCCAAAGAGAGCCACCATCAATTTCTCTTTTCCCTTATGCATTATTTTGCCCTTTCCATCAATAGGTAGAATTTGTTTCTCCTCCCTTTGACACTGGTCAAGACTTGTAATCTGGTTTGCCCAATAGAATGCAGTGAAAGTGATGCTGAGAAACCCTGAGCCCTGGCTTTAAGAAACTGGTGACTTCTACTTTCATCCTTTTAGAAGCATGCTGCCATGCTATAGGGAAGTCCAGGCTATCTAGCAGAAGGGAAAAGCCATAAGCATTTTGGAGAAGACCTAAGCATTTATTTTAGTCAGTGGCTTCTCTAACCAAGAACCAAAGACTTGGTGACTTACAAATGACAGAAATTTATGTCTTTCAATTTTGGAGACTAGAAGTCTAAGATCAGGGTGCCAGTATGATCAAGTTTTAGGGAGGGCCCTCTTCCAGACTAAAGAGTTCAGCTTTGGGTTCATATCTTCACAGGGTGAAAAGAGAGCAAGAAAACTTTCTGGGGTCTCTTTTATAAGGTCTCATTCATAAGGGCTTCACCTCATTATAATATCTCCCAAAGACTCCACCTCCTAATACCATAACACTTGGGGTTAAAATTCTAACTTGTTAATTTGGTGGCGGGGGGGACAAGTCTGTAAAATTTCCTAGCAACAGTGAATACTATGGCTGCAAAAGTGTGAGAGAGATCTTGGTCTGTCTAGTCAGCTCCTACAGAGCTCCTCATCGAATACAGCCATGTGAGCTGCCTCAGCATCCATCTACTACATGGAGCAGAAAAACTGCCCAGTTGAGCTTGATCAACCCACAGAATTGTGAGAAATAGTAAGCTGTTCTTCTTTACAAACAAGAACAATGGGGTGACTTGTTTCACAGTCATAGGTAAATGAAATAGAAGGGGAAACATTCTGCAGTCTTCTGTTCCTCCCTTGGATCTTAGATAAAAGTATGCTAAAGGTTATCTGTAAGAATATTCAGTGATGATAGTAAATATTCATTTCATTTCATTTCATTTTATTTTATTTTATTTTATTTTATTTTATTTTATTTTATTTTATTTTATTTTATTTTATTTTATTTTATTTTATTTTATTTTATTTATTTTTGAGACAAGAGTCTCACTTTTTTGCCCTTGGTAGAGTGCTGTGGCATCACAGCTCACAGCAACCTCAAACTCTTGAGCTTAAGTAATTCTCTTGCCTCCTGAGTAGCTGGGATTACAGGTGCCTGCCACAATGCCCAGCTATCCTTTTTTTTTTTTTTTTTTTTTTTTTTTTAAGTAGGCTGGGGCTGGGTTTGAACCCACCAGCCCTGGTGCATGTGTCCAGCGCCCTACCCATTGAGCTACAAGCCCACCGTAAATATTTTTAAAAAACTAAAATATGAAGGCATGCTTGTCCTTCAAAATATTGGAGCATTCTAAGCATTTAGTAATCAGGAAAATTAAAAAAAAAATAATGGCTACCATTTACCCAATGCTTACAACATCTTGGGCATTGTTGAAAGTATTGCCAGGACAAATAAATAAATAAATAAGGCTATTTATGCCTAGATGAAAATTTAAAAGCAATTACAAGGCATCAATGCTAACATAGGATAAAAGAGAAGATACTAAATAAAGATATAAATGTATTAAGCTAGGCCAAGTCAGATTGTGAGACTTTGTTAACAAATTGCATATAAAGAAAGACTGGACCTGTTCAAACCTTGTATGAACAATATTTAGAAAGGAAGAGGCTTCAGTCTTCTGAAAAGTCTCCTAAGGATCTAAAATGACTATGGCACTCACCTTAGGGGAATAAGATCAAGAGAATAGAATAAATATTTCACAATTTCAGGCATATTGCTTTGCACAGTAAGGTGTAGCAGGAAAAGGTAAAGTATGATCTTTCTGCCTAGCACATAAACTTTTCCTCAGCAGTTGGGAAGAAAACTCTCCTCTTGGGGCAAAGATAAGATCTTCTACATTCAAAAATTAAAACTTAAACAAAATATTTTGAGATCAAATAGCAATACATTTATTTCACAGATGAAGGAACTGACACCCAGGGGTTAGAGTGATATACTTAGGCCTTATATTGGGTCCAGAACTATTCCCCAAGATCCCAAATCCCACTGTATTTTATAGTAATTTGTCTGTTCACATTTTCTACATCAAAACAACTTAAGAATCAGCCTCTCCAGATCATGAAACTTCACGTTTATGAACTAATAGCAAATTATAGAAAGAAGAGGACAATGATAGAATCTGTTTCACATTGCCTCTCAGCGCCCAGCTCTATTCTCTCCATAGAACACACTTAAGAAGCATGCGTTCCTTCCTTCAAGGGAAGGAAGTGAAATGCTATAGCCAACAGTTATCCTCAACTCTGCTTAACAGAGGCAAGTTATCGTATATACTCGAGTATAAGCCGAGATTTTTTGGCACAAAATTTATGCTGAAAAACCCGAACTCAGCACAAATTTTGTGCCGAAAAAACTCGGCTTATACTCGAGTATATACGGTATTTATAAAAGGATTTTTGTTGAATATGTCAATCATCTGCTAATGTACAAGTATGTAGTCCTACCTATGCTAATAAGTTATAAAACAAGATAATCTTCTTTAAAATTAAAAATGTATTTTCCAATATAATTGGAGGGTATTTTGCTTTCATAATTAATACAGTCCTAAAATAAAGATAATTTCTTCTCGTCATTTATCACCAAGATGGAAACAATATTTACTTATAATTAATGATTAAAATGCTCCACAGTGGGCAGCCTGCACTTTGCCTGAAATGCCATTTTTATCTGTAGGAATATGACTCCTGGCTCATGAAGCCACATTAAAACCATATGTTTCTTTACCTAAAGAGGCCTGTTCACAAAAGGCAATGCCAGCATAAAATTAAAATTCAAAAGAGATCAGAATGTCTTAGTACCAAAAGGGTGTCTCAAAGTCATGCATTTTGACAATATCCTAAACAAAGAAAATTTCCCTGAAGCCTTCAGATTCGTCAAAATATGGACCATGTCATAATATTTTCTTCTCTAAATATGTGTGCTGCTATGTTTTTAGAAATTGTTCTGTCATCAGTGTCACGGTGTCATTAAAGTATAGAGTCACAGACATTTCCTAATCTTCCTTGGCATTCTCAGGCAGCAGAGATCATCTATCAGTATTTCTCATCAGTGGTGCTTACATAGCTCAGCTAGAAAAATTCTTTATTATTCATCCTGTCCCATCAACTCCCATCCACTATAGAATCCACAGTCACAAAGTCAATCAAACATATCCTCATTTCTCAACTCAAGAGTCTGCCAGGTGACCCTGGGTCCTTATGCCACATGACACTATCTCAAGGCAGTAAATTAGGGCAATTATAAGTCTCACTTCATTTGTTTCCTTTTTGTTTTTGTTGTTTTGTTTTGTTTTTGCCTATAATATGTATAATACTTATTTGTTTTTATTTTTTTAATTAAATAATAGCTGTGTACATTTATGCAATCATGGAGCACCACACACTGGTTTTCTATACCATTTGACATATTTTCATCACACTGGTTTTTATTTCAGATTAATATGAGGGTACAAATAATGAAATTACATTATTTGCATGTGTTAGGTAAAGTTCACGTCGTATTTGAGCTCTTCACCCAAGGGGGTGTGCTCAACACCTTCATATTGTGCACATTAGGTGAGAGTTTACCAATCCCCTTTCTTCCTATTTCTCTCTCTTCCCTCCTCTCCCCTCCCCTCACTTGAATTTGTGTTTCACCCATGTGGGGGTATAGTTGTTTATCTATTGATTTTATCTTAGTATAGCCTACATTGGATACTTGCTTTTCCATTGGATACTCTTGTGATACTTTACTAAGAAGAATGTTCTTCAACTCTAGGTAAATACAGAAAATGTAAAGTCTCCATCATTTTATGGCTGAACAATATTACATGGCACATATATCAAAGTTTATAAATCCATTAATGAGTTGATCAGCACTTGAGTTGATTCCACATTTTTGGTAATTGTGAATTGAGCCATGATAAACATTCTAGTGCATATGTCCTTATGGTAAAATGATTTTTTTTTTTTCCTTCTGGGTAAATACCTACTAATGAGATTGCAGGATCAAATGGAAGGTTTGCTTTTAGCTCTTTGAGGATTTTTCATACTTCTTTTCATAGAGGCTGTATTAGTTTGCAGTCCCACCAGCTGCGTAAAAGTATTCCTTTCTCTCTACACTCTCACCAGCACCTGCTGCTTTGGGACTTTGTAATGTGGGCTAGTTAATGTGGGTTAGGTGACATCTCAGGGTGGTTTTGAGTTGTGTTTCTCTGATTATTAGGAATCATGAGCACTTTTTTCATATGCTTTTTGGGCATTCATCTGTCATCTTCAGGGAAAGTTCTGTTTATGTCTCTTGCCCACTTATTAATAGGATTGTTTGCTCTTTTCTTGTTGTTTAATTTGAATTATCAATAGATTCTAGTTATTAGCCCTTTGTCAGATTCATAGTATGCAAATATCTTCTCCTATTCTAAAAGTTGTCTGTGTGCTTTAGTTGTTACACCCTTAATTGTCCAGAAGCTTTTTAGTTTGATCATGTCCTATTCATTTATTTTGTTTCCTATTTCTAAGGAACTATTGTCCTTTATTGTCTGATGTCTTAAAAACCATTGTTTCACTTTTTTTTTTTTCAGTTTTTTGTTTGTTTCAGGCAGAACCATAAATCAGGTGCCTTGTTATTTCATCTTGGCTAGAAGCAAAATCATCTATCAGTTATTCTTTTTTGTTTGTTTGTTTTACATATACATGTGTTTTTTAGGTTTTCCCTTTTTTTTTTTTTTTCAGTTTTTGACTGGGGCTGGGTTTGAACCTGCCACCTCTGGCCTATGGGGCCGGTGCCCCACCCCTTTGAGCCACAGGCATCGCCCATCCATTTTTTTTATAGTTGGAGATTCATTGAGGGCACAAGATGTGTCACACATTGAGACTCCACCCCCCTCCCTCCTTCTCTCTCTCTACTTTTTCTTTCTCCTCCCATCCCTCCTTTTCTTATCAGTTATTCTTAAAAATAATATGAATATGATCTGACTTTTAAAAAAAGATACAGGTTTTGATGTGGATAAGGAAGAAATAAAGACCTGAGGTTCCGGTATAGGAGGGGGAGAGGGCACTGAGGATAGAAACAAGAAAGCAGGACAACAAACTGCTTTCTCTGAGGTTTTTTCTAGGGATGGCCTGGGAAACAGAGTTGAGGAACTTCAGGATTATGTCTAGGCTTGTATTTATTATTTAGCATTTACAATAATTAAAAAAGCAATGCCTCATGCCTAAGACTACTCTATTTATGCTACACCAATAAGTTTAGATAAAGCCACGCTCTCTATGACAGGTGCTCTGTTAACTATCCTCAGGTCTGCAGCTGGGCAGCTCTTTGCAGGATATCCATGCTCCAAAGTAGAAACACAGCCATCTGCTCCCAGAACAGACAAAGTTTACAGGTACCCCCGTGTTCTGCATCTTGGTCCCCAAATTTCCTTCCAACATCTTTCTCAGCCTCCTTTAGGTCACAGAGCATATATTAAATAATAGTTACCTGACTGATCAAAAATCAGTTCTTAAAAGACAATTGTCATTCTAGCCTCCACAGACTTATCAATTTCATTTCTTTAAAGAATGCATCTCACTGGATTAAAGATTTAAACTTAAGACATGAAACTATAAAAATACTAGAAGAGAGTGCAGGGAAAACCCTTGAAGAAATCGGTCTAGGTGAATATTTTATGAGGAGGATCCCCCCCCCAGGCAGTTGAAGCAGCTTCAAAAATAGACTACTGGGACTTGATCAAACTAAAAAGCTTCTGCACAGCCAAGAACACAGTAAGTAAAGCAAGCAGACAGCCCTCAGGATGGGAGAAGATATTTGAAGGTTATGTCTCCAACAAAGGTTTAATAACCAGAATCCACAGAGAACTCAAACGTATAAGCAAGAAAAGAACAGTGATCCCATCACAGGCTGGGCACGGGACTTGAAGAGAAACTTCTCTGAAGAAGACAGGCGCACGGCCTACAGACATATGAAAAAATGTTCATCATCTTTAATCATCACAGAAATGCAAATCAAAACTACTTTGAGATATCATCTAACTCCAGTAAGATTTTCCCATATCACAAAATCCCAAGACCAGAGATGTTGGCGTGGATGTGGAGAAAAGGGAACACTTCTACACTGCTGGTGGGAATGCAAATTAATACATTCCTTTTGGAAAGATGTATGGAGAACACATAGAGATCTAAAAATAGATCTGCCATTCAATCCTATAATTCCTCTACTAGGCATATACCCAGAAGACCAAAAATCACATCA
>CAUYPK010010690.1:0-23909 GCA_963574355.1 Loris lydekkerianus
TAGATACAGCCAACGTGGTACCATGCCATTGGCCCAACCCTGTCACGCACCTCATCCCCTGCCTTCTTTCCCCGCCCCTTCCCCACGCTCTATATAAGCAGCTGCTTGACGCAATAAAGTTGAGTTCCTGCTTAAAAAAATAAAAATAAAAATAAAGTATGTGAAGAAAAAAAAAAATCTACATAATAAATTACAAACAAAAAAAAAGAATTTAATGAATATAAAGACAAAACCACCAAAGATTTCGATGCACTGAAGCAAAAATTTGCAGCCCTCAAAGATCTGAAAAATACAATAATACCCCTCAGTAACAGAGTGGTGCAAGCAGAAGAAAGAATTTCTGACATTGAACACACAGCTTTTGAACGCTCCCAAACTCTCAAAGGAAAGAGAAACGGAGAGCAAAAATGGATCATTCTCTCAGAGAGCTCTGGGATAATTTGAAGAAGGCTAATATCTGTCTCATTGGAATCCCTGAAAGTGATGAAGTGGCCTTGAAAGGCACAGAGGCCTTTCTCCATGAAATTATGAAAGAGAATTTTCCAGACATGCCAAGAGATTCTGAAATTCAGATAACAGACAGTTTCAGAACCCCAGCATGACTCAATCCCAATAAGACATACCCCAGGCATATCATAATTAACTTCACTAAAGTTAATATGAAGGAGAAAATTCTCAAAGCAGACAGATACAAGAACTCCATTACTTACAAAGGGAAGAATATTAGAATGACTGCAGATCTCTCTGCTGAAACTTTTCAAACCAGAAGAGAGTAGTATTGACTTTTAATCTCCTAAAGAAAATTAACTTTTAACCTCGAATCCTGTATCCAGCTAAACTGAGTTTCATTTATGATGGAGAAATTAAATACTTTAATCACATTCATATGTTCAGGATATTCTCAGATGTATCCTTCATAATGACCAGCCCAATCCTTTACCACAAAAGTAAACTCACTCAGAAACTTTTGATCAAACTCCAACTTCCACAGCGGCGAAAGGATTAAAAATGTCCACTGGACTTTCAAAAAACTCGATACTCAAAACTTTACCAGACTTATCAATATTCTCTATTAATGTGAATGGCTTAAACTGTCCTCAAAGAGGCACAGGTTAGCTGCTTGGATACAAAAACTCAGGCCAGATATATGCTGTATACAAGAGTCACATCTTACCTTAAAAGATAAATATAGACTCAGGATGAAAGGATGATCTTCCATATTTCAGGCAAATGGAAATCAGAAAAAAGCAGGTGTTGCAATTCTATTTGTAGATACAATAGGCTTTACACCAACAAAAGTGAGGAAGGACAAGAATGGTCACTTCATGTTTGTTAAGGGTAATACTCAATATGATGAGATTTCAATTATTAATATTTATACACCCAACCAGAATGCATCTCAGTTTATAAGAGAAACTCTAACAGACACGAGCAACTTGATTTCCTCCAGCTCCATAATAGTCTGAGATTTTAACACATCTTTGGCAGTGTTGGATAGATGCCCCAATAAGAAGATAGGCAAAGAAATGTTAGGTTTAAACCCTACCATCCAACATTTGGATTTAGCAGACATCTACAGAGCATTTCATCCCAACAAAACTGCATACACATACTTCTCATCAGCCCACGGAACATACTTCAAAATTGATCACATCTTAGGTCACAAATCTAACCTCAGTAAATTTAAAGGAATAGAAATTATTCCTTGCATTATTGCAGACCACCATGGAATAAAAGTTGAACTCAATAACAACAGGAATCTGCATACTCATACAAAAACATGGAAGTTAAATAACCTTAAACTGAATGATACCTGGGTCAGAAATGAGATTAAGAAAGAAAATGCCAAATTTTTGGAACAAAATGACAATGAAGACACAAATTATCAGAACCTCTGAGATACCACAAAGGCAGTCCTGAAAGGGAAATTTATAGCACTGCAAGCTTTCTCAAGAGAACAGAAAGAGAGGAAGTTCACAACTTAATGGGACATCTCAAGCAACTGGAAAAGGAAGAACATTCCAAGCCCAAACACAGTAGAAGAAAAGAAATAACCAAAATTAGAGCAGAATTAAAATGAAATTGAAAACAAAAGAATTATATAACAGATCAATAAATCAAAAAGTTGGTTTTTTTAAAAGGTCAATAAAATGGATAAACCTTTAGCTACCCTAACCAGGAAAAAAAAAGAGTAAAATCTCTAATTTCAACAATCAGAAACGACAAAGACAAAATAACAACAGACTCCTCAGAAATTCAAAAACTCCTTAATGAATATTACAAGAAACTTTATTCTCAGAAATATGAAAATCAGAAGGAAATTGACCAATATTGGAAGCATGTCACCTTCCAAGACTTGGCCAGAATCAAGTGGAAATGTTGAACAGGCCCATCAAGTTCTGAAATAGCATCAAGCATACAAAATCTCACTAAAAAGAAAAGCCTGGGACTAGATGGCTTCACTTCAGAATTCTACCAAACCTTTAAAGAGGAGTTAGTACCTATATTACTCAACCTGTTTCAAAATGTAGAAAAAGAAGGAAGACTACCTAACATGTTCACCCTGATCCCCAAACCAAAAAAGACCCAACAAGAAAAGAAAATTATAGACCAATATCACTAATGAATATCAATGCAAAATATTCAACAAGATCCTAACAAACAGAATCCAGCAACACAGCAAACAAATTATACATCATGACAAAGTCAGTTTTATCCCAGGGTCTCAAGGCTGGTTCAATATACGTAAATCTATAAATGTGATTCAACACATAAACAAATTAAAAAACAAAGACCATATGATTCTCTCAATTGATGCAGAAAAAGCTTTTGATAATATCCAGCATCCCTTCATGATCAGAACACTTAAGAAAATTGGTATAGAAGAGACATTTCTTAAAGTGATAGAGGCCAACTACAGCAAACCCACAGCCAATATCATATTGAATGGAGTTAAATTGAAATCATTTCCACTCACATCAGGAACCAGATAAGTCTGCTCATTGTCTCCACTGCTCTCTAACATTGTAATGGAAGTTTTAGCCACCACAATTAGGGTAGAAAAGGCGATCAAGGGTATTCATATTGGGTCAGAAGAGATCAAACTTTTGCTCTTCGCAGATGATATGATTGTATATCTGGAAAACACCAGAGATTCTACTGCAAAATTCTCAGAAGTGATCAAGGAATACAGCATCATCTCAGGTTAAAAAATCAACATTCATAAATCGGTACCCTTTATATATACCAACAATAGTCAAGCTGAAAAAACAGTTAAGGACTCTATTCCATTCACAGTAGTGCCAAAGAAGATGAAATATTTGGGAATTTATCTAACAAAGGACATGAAATATTTCTATAAGGAGAACTATGAAACTGTAAGAAAAAAAAATAGCTGAAAATGTTAACAAATGGAAAAAAATGCCATGCTCATGGCTGGGAAGAGTCAACACTGTTAAAATCTCCATATTATCCAAAGCAATATATAATTGTAATGCAATCCCTATTAAAGCTCTACTGTCATACTTTAAAGATCTCAAAAAAGAAATACTTCATTTTATATGGAATCAGAAAATACCTCAAATAGCCAAGACATTACTCAGAAATAAAAACAAAGCAGGAGGAATCATGCTACGGGACCTCAGACTATACTACAAATCGATAGGGATCAAAACAGCAATTGGGCAATTGAAGCAGCTTCAAAAATCCACCACTGGGACCTGATCAAACTAAAAAGCTTCTGCACAGCCAAGAACACAGTAAGTAAGGTAAGCAGACAGCCCTCAGAATGCGAGCAGATATTTGCAGGTTATGTCTCTGACAAAGGTTTAATAACAAGAATCCATAGAGAACTCAAACATATAAGCAAGAAAAGAACAAGTGATCCCATCGCAGGCTGGGCAAGGGACTTGAATGGAAACTTCTCTGAAGAAGACAGGCACATGGCCTACAGACATATAAAAAAATGCTCATCATCTTTAATCATCAGAGAGAATGGAATTGAAACACTAACCCTATTTGATTTTATATTAAGACTTACTATGATACTACCATCAAGCCTGGCTTTATGGCTGTGCCACATGTATACTTGTACAATTCTGCACTCTTAGAAGGTCTCTGTGCTTGGTTTAACACTCCGTCACTATCTTGAAATTCTTAATAATTTTTTTTTTAAAAGGATCCATATTTTCATTTTACCGTGGGCTCCACAAATTACATGGCTGGTCTTGGCTATAGGAATCAAGATAGGATGGTGTTGAGGTAAATGTATAGAAAGAAGGCCACACCACACCAAACACACCTGATCTCAGGTGATCTCAGCTTTTTTAAACAGGGTCAGGCCTGGTTAGTACTTGGATGGCATCAATAGGTTATTAAATAAGTATAGGGTCCAGAAATGAATCCACACACATGTGGACAACTGATTTTTGACAAATGTGCAAAAGTAATATAGTGTGGAAACTAGAGTTTTTTTAAAAAGAAGGCTGGAAAATTGGATATCCACTTGTTTAACAAAATGAATTTTAATCTAATCTCACACCATATACTAAATGAACACCAAAAGCTAGAGGCCAAAAGTAAAAACCGAAACTATAAAACATCTCAAAGAAAACTTCAGAGAATATCTTTGTAACCTTGAGTCAGGCAACAATTTCATAGTAACAACACAAAAAGCATGAGCCATGAAAGACAGGAAGATGACAAAGGCTTCATCAAAAAGCTCTGCTTTTTAAAAAAGGATGAATGAGAAAACAAGCTGAAGACTGGGGAAAAAAATTGCAAAGCATATACCTGACAAAGGATTTGTATCATTATATAAAAACAACTCCCCAAATTTGATTTAAAAAAATACAACCCAGTTAAACATTGGCCAAATATTTCAGTGAAACTTCTCTAAGGAAAACGTATGGATGTCACATAAACACATGAAAAATATGATCAGTGTTATTAGTCATTAAGGAAATGCAAATTAAAACAACCATGAATGGCTAAAATTAAAGAGACTGAGCTTACCAAGTTTTAATGGGCTGCAGAGGATTAGAAACTTTCATCTCCTGTTGATATTGATGTATGGTGGTGCAACCACTTTGAAAAATATTATAACGCTTGAAAAAATTAGAAATATATCCATTATATCTTCTACCACTCCATTCTCAGGTATTTCCCCAAGAGAAAAGACAAAGCATGTGTTCGTACATTTACCAAGATACGACATCAATCTTCATTGCAGCCTTATTCAGAACATCAAAAACCTGGGAAGAACCCAACTGTTCATCAGGTTGTGAATATAACCAAATCGTTATACATCCGTATAATGCAATAAAAAGGAATAAACTATCAATACACACAACATGGATGGATTTTTAAAAGCATTATGGTAAGTTTAAAAAGTCAGCCACAAAGGACTAATATAAAATTCTAGAAAAGGCCAAATTTATAGTCATAGAAAGTTAATTAGCGGCTGATAGGGCCTGAGGTACAGGCTAATGATAGTAGTTGAAGAAAGATGAAGGAACTTGTTCTGGATGAGAGAAATGCTCTGTGCCATGACTTCAGTGATAGTTACATGATATGTACGGATGTCAAAATCCATCAAATTTTACAGTCCAAATTGGTTACTTTTATTTGATGTAAATTATACCTCAATGAAGCTGTAATTTTAAAAGATAACTTACTTATTAGAATTCTTCCCACAGAAGAAAGTACTATTGGTTCATAGGAAAATACAAATAAATTTCTCTTTAACTATGAACCTAAAAGGTTGCTTTGTAGTCTTACCTAATACCTGGTTTGGAAGAGCAAATAATTGCACTTACTCATACACGAGGTCATATACATCTCCAGAATTTCGTTTTGCAGTCTTGCCTGATTTTTCACTGCATTTTTAATTGTGTTATATAAAACAAAAACAGCATCCACATTCTTTAAATTACTGTCCTGCCACAAATAGCTCTAGATCATAGGCATATAGCAATGTCTGTCTGCAGATTATCATTGAAGTCTCTGAAATCTCCACAAATCTACTGTTCATCCTTGAAAAAGTCCTTTGGATCCAGAAGATGGTCACTACACTGCATACCTTAGAACCTGAACAAGGGCTTCCAAGAGCAAAAAGTTTTGTTAATGAACTTGGTGCAATCAGAATCTGTACATCTAGGGGGACGTGTTCTTTAATGTTATCTTCTAGCACCTCCTGGTGTTTAGATGCTGAAGGTTTAAATCTGGAATGCTCAAGTCTTTATTTTTCCCTAGAGCCAAAGAAAGAATATTTTTTTATGGCAAAAAGTGAAAAAATAGACTGAATAAATTCAGAAATTGTTTACAAAGGAATGAACTGAGTGATTCCGAGTTTGAATCTGCCATTTGTTTTACAAAATAAATAAAAATAATGTCTACTTACAGAATAGTCCTGGCTTTAAAAAACAAAGAATGAGTTTGTTTTTAGCAGAATTACATCAGAATTTTTTTAAACAGAGAGTTTATTTTTAGCCACTCCTAGCCCTACAGGGTGCTTTTCATAGAAATAACTGGTCATTACATACATCTAGCAAATACAGTCTTGTCATGATTACAGTCCCAAAGGGAAGTGAGGGCTTATCTTATTAAAGTCATTTGGCAGCTATGTGGCACATTTTCAGGTATTAAGTCATGTTTCCATTCCCTTCAGCTGGCAAGATGAGCCTGAAGCACAGCCTCCTCCAGACTCAGCTCTACCCCAGAATGAGTTTTAAAAAAGATAAAATCCCTTGGGTTCTACAAAGGTTAGGATGAGGGACAGGACACCTGTGGTGTGCTTGAATAATCAACCATTGATGGTAAGTGCTCACCCTGCTGTGCCCCCTCTGGAGTCAGTAGCAGCTGGATCCTTTATCTCAGGCCAGTCCTGCGTGGTTGTCAGGCATGAAGAAGGGCCAAGACTAGTTTCTCAGGAAGTAGGTTATAATTTGTTGAAGCTAAAAAAAAAATAAAAATGGTTGCAAAAAAAGAGCACAGCCAATACAGCCATGCTTACTTGATGATGGGGAGCTAAATTCAAGGCCTTTTCCTCATGCCTACACACACACCATTCCATTTCGCCTAACCAGTATCAGTACATTTTGCTGCATTGCAGTAACTCCAAAATAATTTGGTGGCAGGAGAGACTGGGGAGATGAAAGCTACAACATTTTAAGATAATTTGTAGATTTCATCCATTGATGCTAGCCCTCACCCCAATTCCATAGGAGATACAGAGTCACCTGGAGTTTATGTCTCCCATATGGACACTGAACTGCTAGGTCAAGAGATAAGGCAGAACCTTTTACATTTAAGTTACACAAAAAACCTAACAAGATAGATTTCTCTGTAACTAATGGGTACCATGGCTCAGTATAAACGCAATGATAAGCTTGAAATTTGAAAATCCATAAATTGGTAAGTTGAAATGATCCTTCTGCTTAAGGCTTTTCTTGTTTAGTATCCATTATTTGTGTATTATTAAAATACCTTTTTACTCTCCTGGAGAAAACCAGCAGGTGCTTTTTAATTATTCAAACTACTCTGGAAACCAAATTACTTAATGTAATTACATCTGGATAAAAAAAAAAAAATGCGAAGAAAAGCAATTTACACTTCTTAGGGAACTTGACATATATATTTGCCATTTTGCAAAGTGACAGAATTGATTTTTCATTTTGACTCATTTTGATTTTTCTCTTCAGAAGAATTGCAGGAAAACAATCAGGGGAAAGTGGCGATGTTTATCTTAGAGATAAAATGTTCTCTTTTCGACTGTGTAAATTTCAGCCATAAAAATCTATTTTGTCTCGCTGTAGTTTCACCCAATTGCATGTATAATGAGGATTCCCTGTTCTCGTCTCTGAAACAATAAATAAGGGAAGAACTTGTTCTTACTGGAGTAAAAGAACATCTTATAACCGAAACAAAGCAGATGTAGATGCTAAACATATACATCCAAGCAGAGCATCAAGGAAGGCACAGCTGCCACTACCAAAGAAAGAAAGAACACTCAGCAATTAACAATACAATCTGCATGTTTTGAAACAATTCTATTTTCTTTTAGGAAGCTAGAATCTTACGAAGCTGCTTTTCCAATTATCCCCTGATTTTGAACATATTGTGGAATGTTTTGTATGGAAACTTTTAAGTGCAGCTGCTCTGAATGAAAACCTTTATAATTTCATGTTTGAGCCAACCAATAAAGTGCCCATCAACCTTTTATAGCTTCAGAAAAGCCTCAAGCTAGCACTTATGCCCACCTCCATATGTAAAGGCTGCAGTTGGCTGGGAGTTGACACTATTTGAAAGAGGCAAGTTAAGAAGGTACAAGCACACAGACTTGTAACAACAAAAATACTTGCTTTGCTGGTGCAATGAAAGAACAATTGCTCATTTCTTATAGTCCTCAGTTATGATCTATGCATACCAACAAAGCACACGAATTCTGCTTTTTATATTATTGTTCCTGCAACTGACAAAGGAATCTTGTTTCAAGCAGCTAAAACAAGACTCAAAGTAGAGTCGTTATAATCAAAACAGCTCACAGGGAGGTAACCATAAAGTGTGCTTGCAAACACCTGTCAAAATAAGTTGTAACTAGCAAAACAAAACACCTCTAAGGCTTATCATAAGTTGAACTGTTTATTTTTTTTTAATTAACTCCTTTTCTTCTAACTGAGAATTATAGCTAAATACTTGAATTGATTTCTTATTCTTTCTATGTCTCGTTTAACATTAAAAATTGCTCACCTTTATTGCTGCTTTAACAAAGCATGGGTATTTTGTTTTTCAGCTGGTTTCCCCTCATAAATATATTTATTCTTATAGTTGTTCTGATGTTGGCCAATTAGAGAGTCTCCCTCCAGGTAATTTTAAAGAGGCGATATATGTGACTGCCATTGCACTTTGTGACAGTACTGTACAAAGGTCCTTATATCACCTGAAAGTCTCAGTCAGAGACATCAGCTCAAACACTGGTCCCATGACAAAACCAACACTGCTCTTTCACAAAATGAAAAAAAAAAAAAAAAAAAAAAAGCAAGTGAAGGAGTAAAGCAGAAAAAAATAGGTTGTCATGATATCAAGTTTATTCAATTTGAGAAAATTCTCTGATTCTGAGACTATGACATTCTTTTTTTTTTGGGGGGGGGGGTTGAGACAGGATCTCACTCCATCACCCAGGCGGGATGGAATGTGGTGTGTGAACATTCACACCACCTTGAACTCCTGGGCTCACTCACTCCTTAGTCTCTCAAGTAGCTCAGACTAAAGGCCCCAGCCCAGCTAATTTTTTACATTTTTTTATAGAAATGGGGTCTTGCTATGTTGCCCAGGTTGGACTCAAACTCCTGGACTCAAATGATCCTCTCACCTCAGCCTCTCTTTGAGTGATTATGGACATGAACCACTGTGCCAAGCCCATATTTTTAAGGTTTAAATTCCTTTTTTTTTTTTTTTTTTTTTTTTAATGAAAGTGATTGTATCTGGTACTTGTTTTTGTAAGGGCCATACTTGGCACAACAAAAACGCTATATGAATTTCCAAATTCTGTAAACTTTTGCTGGCAGGTGAATTCAAAATATGGATTTTTAAAAAAACAAGTAGTCCCATGGCCTCCAGAATGTTCAGTAACAAAGCAACAGCTAATAAGTGGTGTTGGGGATCTGCTTTGGCCCAGGAGGGAAGCTTCCACATTATGATTAAACTGAGAACACTTGATTTAATATTATGCAAATTCATCCTCCTATCTTAAAAATGTGTTACCTTAAGTAGCTCAAAATAATCACTCATCATTTTAAGTCCCCCCAATCTTGGCCTTACTTTTGTTAGTTTGTTCATCAAACTTTCATTAAAAATAATAGGTATTGCAAAGATTGATTTTATCCTAAGTATTCCCAGACCAGAATCCATCAGTGGAGTTGAAAGAAGTGAAGTTGGTGGGGGTAGTCCCGGCTTCCTCAGAAAATCCCCAGTCCTCATCCCGCCCTTCCCTTTATTGCAGGGTGACCTAAGCCCCTCATCCCCTTTCCTGCTTCCCACATCTTGGGTTCCTCTTCCTCTAAATGGAGGTTACCCGAGTCATCCTGATCTTCCTAAAAGGGTGTGAACTCAAGTTTACCTTATGCAATCACAGTGGTGGCTTTGACAGTGTCTTAGTGTCACATTTTTAGGTCAAAGTGTACGATTTCTAAATGCTGAGAAGGAATATCACGACTCTCAGACGTGACTTTTCAGAGGTGGAAGCCAGCTTAGCATTTTGATGATCATAGGCAGCAGGATTCTGAGGAAATGGGGGAACTGTTGAATGGTTTCTCCGTGATGTACACTTTAAGCTGATATAATTGATATACTTGCATGTCAACCCACGCTGTATCTGCAAAGCCAAAAACACAACAGGAAAGCCTCACGTCATCAGTATTTTATTACCTCTGTGGGTGTTTCTCTGCTTGTGTTTGCCTCATGAGACAGCATTTTAGCTTTTGGGTCCAAGTGTCACATGCTCGCACTACTCGGATATCCTCTGTCCCGATTCTCTTAGTAACCTCATTAATCTGAATTCTCAAGGGACTCCCAGGCTATTGGATCCTTTAAATTGAAGACTTGCCCTTTTATGTGCTTCACAGAGAATACACACTGAATTTCTATCTTTCCTGCAGATTGGAGACAGATGTGGATTTAAAACAGGTGTATATGTAAGTAGTTCGGGTTTCTTTAATAATACTTTGGTGTTATTATCAGCTTAACCATAAAGACCAGCATCTAGACATTTTTCTTTCCAAAACCTACTTAAGAGCCATATCCTCATCCTACACCAGTGGGAAAGAGTACATAAGAGAGTGTCAGAAAACATATAGCCACAGATTATAACAAGGTAAATGCACTTAATAGTATCTCTGATGAAATGTCTCTTTTTAAGGTGGCGCCCGTAGCTCAGTGGGTCGGGTGCCAGCCACAGACACCCAGGCTGTCGGGTTCAAACCCAGCTGGGGCCAGCTAAACAACAATGACAAATGCAACAAAAAAATAGCCAGGCATTGTGGCAGGCACCTCTAGTCCCAGCTACTTGGAAGGCTGAGCAAGAGAATCGCTTAAGTTTGAGGTTGCTGTGAGATGTGACACCCCAGCACTCTATTGAGGGCAACATAGTGAGACTCTGTCCCCAAAAAAAAAGAAAGAAAGAAGAAAGAAAAGAAAGAACTGCAAACTGGCTAAAAAAAATAGGATTTTTAAAAAATATCATTTGAATCTTCCCATGCACCCTATACAATCATTCTAAACACTGGGAATGCTGACATATTCTAAAATAGGCTGCAAAAAAATTAACATCTTTATCAGAGGGAAGGCCAAGAGATGTTTTGCTATTCCACCTTCCCTCATCTAAAACTCTTATCTTGCTATGCCAATTCAGCTTCAAAACAAGTCCCTAAGCCACCTCCCTTATTGTATTCACCCAGCCTTATTCCCGTTCCTAAGCTGTCCCTAAGAGATATTTGGGAGACACCACTGTTAATAGTAGGACCCCATTTAAATTGCAAATATAAAGTAATAACTCAGAGTAAATGAGAATCAGCCTAGTAAATTACAAAGAGGACTGGTCACTTCTTTTCAGGTCTGGATGGGTCCCTGTCAAGCTGAAGCAAGTCCTTCTACTTCTTTGGGACCAGTTGTTTCCTTCATTCTAAGAGAGACAAATTCTACTGGGTAAGTAGATTCTAAGAGTCCATGTCCTTTGATGCTTAACCTCAGTTATGGTAAATTGCAAAAATGCAACTGAACTTTCTGAATTTGCTTCTTAAGACTAACAGTTTAAGGAGACTAATAATTTCAGTGGAAGCCCCTGGTTGATATCATTTGACCCCAATATTAGCAGACTATAAGCACAGATAGAAAGGGAATGAAGGGTAGGAGGAGTTTAAAGTATTTCATTCTACCAAAAAAGAATCTTAAAGATTGCAGAATCAAATGGCTTTGCAATTTTGTGCAGTAACCTCTGATATTTGTCAATAGAAAATAGATGAGGTATCCACTAGCCAGACTTAAGAACACCACTGGTACTAACTGTATAGTGTACAATTTGCACTTGACAAATAAGATATGTATGTTCTGGTGGAACCTACTGTTCACCATAAAGAGTTTTCTAACATGAGTCAATTGTTTATAAAGTTTTTAAAAAGGGGGGGGGGGGTGTAGAATTTGCCACCAAAGGCTAAAGGAAAGGGTGAGTGATGGTGTCCATATCCTACCGGCCTGAGTAAGGAAGATGGAAACTTCTCAGGGTCACACATCACATGGAGAGAGGGCTACTCAGGGAGAAGAGGGAGTGTCTCGTAAGGAGAAACTCGGGGAATTGTGATGCTTTGAAAGTTTTTCTAATAGAAACTTCACCTCTTGATAGGGATATCTTTTACACATTTCAGAAATATGGTTTCCTTTAAATTTCCAGGAAGGGGTTACATATCCTTTCCTGATAAAACATTTTAGCACTGTTAGTTCAGAATTCTCCAAAACTCACTTTTCAGTGTCCTTCTCTTCAAGGATATCACTCCCCTGTTATCAGCATAACTTTTCTCATTTATTAGGGTAACATTTGGTCTGAATGCCAGTTCTGGTTCTGTTGCTAACTAGGTACGTTCTCTTAACCTTTCTAAACCAAATCTTTTTCTTGCTATAAAGCAAAGGCTTTAGATTACATAATTCTAAAAATCATTTTATTTATTTTAATTGTAAAGTAAAATGAGTAGAGAAAGTCCATACTAAAAAAACGTATATCTTAATGATTTGTTATATGATTAAAACCCTTATAAACACCACCTAGGTCAAGAAATATAACTTTTCCAGCCACTTGGACAGCAATTCATATGCCTTGCTCTAGGCACAGCCCTCTCTCTCTTCTCAAATCTCACTAATATTCTTATCTTTCTAGTACTCGCCTGCATATCTTTATAGCTTTATAATCCAACTGTTCATCCACACATCATGGTTTTGCCTTCCCTTTTATCAGTCACCTATTGCTGTAATAATGCTGCATATCAAATAGCCACAAAACTAATAGCAAAGGCATATAACAGTAAGTGCCAACTGTGTCTGCAGTGGCCAGTTAAGTGTCGCTGCTGATGTTGGCTGGGGATGCTCATATATTTGCACTCACTGGCTTCCAATAAATTTGGATGACTTGGCGTTGTTCTATAAATAGAAATACATATTTCTCAATTCATGTAAGGCTAATATATGGAAACTAAAGAGCGCAGAAGGAAATATGTAAGACATTTAAGTTCACATTGTCACACTGTCACTTCTTCCTTGTCCTAAGATAAAGCAAGTCACATGGCCAAGCATTGAGCCAGAATGGAAGAACACTGCAATGTAACATGGCAAAAGCTATAACTATAGGGATAAGTGAAGGGCTGGGGCCATCTTTATAACCTGCCATTGTAGCCTATGGCTCCAATTATTCATTTCCCTGCACGTGCTGAAATATATTCATCCCTCTTAGGACTCTCCATAAAACATCCCATAAAACAGGCTTGGAATTCAGAACCTTGGGGTAAATATACCATACGGATTGGATGCAGACTTGGTTCTCTCAGAGTCATATTCCGAGGAGGAAATCAGCACATTTCACAATTATTTTGGAGTATTCTTAGTATTAACACTTGTTGAAAAGAATGAAAGAGGAAGGATTGGACAGGTAGAGAAGTTGAACTGTGATTCGACCCCAAGAAAAACCTCAACTAGCCTTGGGAGAAATTTGGCCCTTCATGATTTACCTAGTTGTCCCAAGTTGGAAATCAAGGGCTGGAACTTTAGGCTCCCACATGGATCAGAGATGTTCCTTTAAGGATATATCACCTCAGGCAATGGGGCGTTAGAAAGGGGTGAGGGCTGGCTTTACCAGCATTCTCCCAGCTGAGAAAGTAAGTTCTTCATTCATGAATGAAATTTTGGCAGAACAGTACAGTGTCCACTGAAGGTATGAATGTGGTCTGTCTTGATCCAAAGGCCTATGAATTAAAACACAATCTGTCATATAGAAGGAAAACAAGGCAAAAGAATCACAATAAATACCGTCATTTGCAAAGGGGAAAGATGGCAGACACACTGTCCTCAGAGGTCCGTAGCAATTCTGCAATTCCACGGGATACCAGGGCTGTCTATTTATAGGATTAGTAACATTTTCCCATTAGGTTTTGCTCCCTGGAAGTGAGTCCTCAGTCAATTGTTTTCCACAGCCCCAGGCTCCACATTCTTGGAATCCTTCCTTTTTCTTCCCTCTTTTTGGCAATTTTTGAAGAGAACTTAAGAAAATACACCTTTTGAGTAACTTTCTCAGCCTGCTCCCTTCTGGTAGAGTGTTGAGAATTCATCGGTCTTTCAACATTTTGAACAGCGCATGTCAATAGTAGTTATACCAATAGAGTAGCATTAAAATTTTCTGGGCTTCCTGTGGCCTTCAAGCTGGTGCATGTCCTTTGCCAAAAGCTCTAAACCCAATTACAAAACAACTGCTCCCCTCCCCCCAATTTAATTCCTGCTACATTTGGTGTGAGACTACAATGAGAAAATAATGTTCTTATAATTTCTGGAAGTCAGAATTCTGGGTCATTGAAGAAAATGGCAATAGGACAGGTTTCTGTCTCCAACTAAGAAAAAATACATAGCAGTAAGAAAAACAAAACACAGACATTATATCCTCAGTGTAATCTGAACATACAGAGTGCCCAAACTTCATAACTATAAGTAACAAAAAGAATAAACACCAAATTCCCAGGCACGATCTCTTATACTCCTGCCCTCCTGGCCAGTTTTACAGCAAGCAAAAGTATATTTAGAACAACTTTAAAAACAAAGTAGCAAAGAAAATAGATCATGCAGAAAGAAACATAGCAAAGAAAATAAAATAATCATAACTGTAAATTATTATGTCAGAATTAAGAAAAAAATTAGAGTCATAAATACAAATGGGCTAAATTCACCTATTAAAAGGAAAAGATTTTTAATTTGGCTCAAAAAGCAAGACAGAACTATATGCTCTACACATGAAGCACACATAAAATAAGGTGAATGAAAAAGTCTAAACTGAAGGAATGAACAAAAATTTAAGGCCAATAGAAACAATAAATTATTAAGTGATCTGATATCAGCCAAGCTAGAATTCAAGCCTAAAATCATGAAATGTAACAAAAATGCTAATAAGCCACATTCACCAAGATAGACTGCATTAGGAGACATAAAATCCATGTTAACATATGCAAGAGAATGCAAATCAGACCAAGTATGACTTCATACCACAATGGGATTAAGCGGGAAATCAGTAACAAAAGACAGCTGAAAAATCCCCAGATGTTTGAAACTTAGCATAGAGGACATCTCTAGAGAAATGTAAATGAATTTCGAAGTAATTACCCTGGGATAGAAGGTCAATATTTCTTTTTTCTTTTTTTTTTTTATTAAATCATAGCTATGTACAATGGTATGATCATAGGGCATCATACATTAGTTTCACAGACCGATTGACACGTTTATATCACACTGGTTAACATAGCCTTCCTGGCAATTTCACAGTCATTGTGTTGAGACATTTACATTCTACATTTACTAAGTTTCACATATACCATTGTAAGATGCACCACAAGTGTATTCTCACCAATCCCCCTATACCCACCAGGAAATTAAGAGAACGTTGCTCACCTGCAGGAGATTCGTAACAGTAGCAGAAGTTGGATAAAGCAGGATTTCAGGGACTACAGCCTGGTTGGAGGATGGTTAGTGGTCTTATCTTGTGGCTGAGTTTATTGAGGAAGGCTGTTGTTTCTCCACAGAGTGTAGGTAGGATTTGGGAGCTAGGGGGCTGATGAAGATTAGGGGGGCACCATCCTTAAGCCAACCTTTGCTGTAACCACTGCCTGAGATCACGAAGTGAATGAGTTTACTTTGTTCAATAATCTAATTTCTTATAATTATTTTCTTGGAACATTTTCCACTGGCCTGAACAAATGCTAGAATTACTTACAATGCCATTAACTGAGAAAGAATGTTTGTTATACTATGGCATTGGCTGATCACCCTTAAAAGCTGTGTTTTTAATGTAAATACTCCTGAACTTCAACATAATCTCTGGTACATGGGATTCATTTCCTGTATGCTTGTGGTGAATTTGATGTTCAGATGAATTCTGGTTTGGGGAGGGCAGGGGCTGCCATAACACAGTATTAGAGTGGGTGGTTTAAAAACCAGAAAGTTACCTTCTCACAGTTCTGGAGGCTGAATTTCCACAATGCCTTTGTGGGCAGGGTATGTTTCCCCGGAGGCTCCTCCCTGTCTTTTGGGTGTTTTCTCCTGAGACCTTTCCTCTGTTTCTCCATGTCCCTCTGTGCCCTAACCTCCTCTGACAAGGACACCAATTCTATCAGAGTAGGGCCCACCGTTTAACCTTCATTTCCTTTTTAAAGGCCCTGTCTCCAAATACAGTCACAATAGGAATTAGACACATGGATTTCACAGGCACACAATTCAGTCTCTGTAGGGAGTTACAGGTTTCAATTTTTTGAACAAATTAAAAACTCTAAAAAAATACCTGAGTAACAAACCAGGAGAGTAGCACATGCTGTGACAAGAGCCTTGGTCTGATATTTGCTGTCTGTTTGCGTCACCTGTGGGGGACGGCGGCAGCCGCTCCCGTAGGGGACATGCAACTCCTCTCGCCTCTCCCAATATTTCACGTATTGCTGGGGAAAAGATTTGTTTTCTCATGTAAATATCTGTTTCACCCGTCGACTTTTCTCTAGTCTCAGTATGACGATGTCAGATTCTCTCTCGACTTGATGATTCCATAAATTTCCTCTTAGTATTTCTGACATTCTCATCACTTAAATTCTTTCCAATTCATCTCAAATTCTGTTTCCAGACTGATTTTGCATAACACTGCAGCGGCTTGCGCTGCTCCCCACCACAAGGTGGAGGTGAGTTCCCAGCAGGGCTTAATGCAGCTTCCCCCTGCCTCTGTCCCAGGCCTCTGCGTCTGACCTTCATCTTTCTTCACTCACCTCTGACTTCCCCCCATCCCTTCTTTGCCAAGACTAAGCCTACATTACCTGAGAAAACCCATGTCATCTTGCTCTGCCTAATGCGGAAACTTTAGCCTGGAATCCTTGTTGCCAAGAAGTGTCTCCATATTTAAGCCCTCAGTTTTTAGAGAAATCCTTTACGAACTCCTAAATCTGGGGGACATACTCTCTTTAGGTACCACAGAAAGCTTTTTTTTTTTTTTTTGTATTTAATAAATCCATACATTTCTCATGAAAACATTTCTTTTGTCACAGTGGAATGACATTTTTACCAAAATACATCTGTCATGCAAATGGAAGTTTCTTAAGAAATCAGAATTTGTCCTGCTCACTGCTCTAATCTCAGTACCAGTGTCAAGCCTGCCCGGGGCCAGATATTTGGCAGGACTCAAGGGACTGAGTCATGATTAGATCAGGGCGGCTCATCCCTGGCCAGGTATCAGATGGACCAGGCCAGGGGTAAATGACGGGGTAAGTATTCACAAATTGTATTTTCTTTCATTACATTTCTTTTGTTGTCTCCGCTTACTGTCATCTACTGTACCTGGGAGTTTGTTTTGGTTGTCAAGAATCACACCACCACCCGGGTAGTGCTCATCTTGTCTGATACAGAGAGAATCTTTAAAGACTGATGTGTTGTATAAACTGACCACTGGCGTGAATGGGAAGCTGAAGCACAGTGACCAGATTGACAGAGAGGAAGAGGATTAAAGGACAGACCCTGTCACCAGGCAGTGAGCACTTCAGGGCAGCTGAGCGGCTGCTGCCCCTTTCTGACAGATGACAGGGCTGGTAGCTGTCATGACCAGATTGTTTTTCAAAGACGGTTGGCTTTGCGGCAGTGTGGCTACGCGAATTTTCAGAGAAGAAAACATCCATCCAAACTTCGATGTCGCAAATGGCGTGTGTGGCTGAATTAGGGCTTGATTCTCCAAACAGTGAAAGTGAAATGTGATTGAACACGAGTGAAGTGTGAAAAGGGAATTCACAGATGAAACACTTCTGGCCGAGAGAAGGTTGTGTAATAACTATGCTAGAAGCCAACCACTTACAAATATACGCTGTCGGTTTCACCTGGAATTAGGTGGCCTGACTTTATAAACATTCACTCAAATAACCAATTTCAAAATAAAATTATACTTTAATTTAGACAGAGGCTTTTTGAACACATGATTGTTGTGAAAAATTCTTCCAGTCTCTGCTGGCTGATTCCCACGTGCCCAGTTCTCTGTGACCTTTATATTACGACTATGCCCCTCTAAAGAAAAGCACATGTATCAAGTCCTCTGTGTACTGAGTGAAAATTCTAGAAAATAATATTAACTCATGCCACAGCAGTGGACATTAGGAAGCTGTCCTTTTGTGCCTTCAAGGAAATCTGCCTTTTGGACAATGTAGGTGGAAGTAACTGGAATTTTAACCCTAGACGTAGAAGTCTTTAGTAAACAGCAAATCATAGACTACGGAATATAGCTGCCCAGTTGAAAGTAATAGGCTGACCGTGTAAATATATTCTCAAGTAACTAGACCCTTCCCAGGAGTCGGATTAAGGTTATCATCTACCTACTGTTTTCATAACTGTTTTGAAATCAGTAGCTACATAGACATTTACCAAGTAAGTACCATGACGTCTGGGACTGTGCTGCTAACAGAGACACAAAAATAAGAACCCTAACTATTATTTTTTTCCTGAAACTTGCTCATAGCCTCTTGGAATGCTCATGATTTTTTTCTCTAATGTGAACTTCAAAAATGTTATGTCTTATCAGGTCACCTTCTTGCTTAAAACATTTGATTTTTTACCTTCCCATCTAGAATCAATTGAACGCAGAACCTGTTGTTCACAAGATTCGGGTTGTCCTGCTTCGAGTGTCCAGTTTGTTGACATTCTCGTCTTCCCTGACCTGGAACGTTGCTCCGTGGGGCAATGTTTTCTGCCGTTAAATGCATATTCGTAAAATCTAACTGTACACTTAGATGCGGGAAGGGACAAAGAATTCTCCCTTAACTGAGAACCCTGTACTGAAAGACCCCTGTCACACGCTAAATTTTTATGATGAACTTACAAGTCCTATGTAGACCTCAATGTAAACATTCTTTTCCTGAAAATGGATATTTGCCTAAAAACGTGATTATAAAATCAATTTTTATTAAAAAAAAAAAAAAAAAAACTAACTTGTAAAAGAGAAAGCTTTGGTAAATATAGGATGCCCATAAAGTTATTTTGCAATTGAAAATAGTTGTCTATTTATTAGACACATAATAGTTATTTATCTATTAATGGTACAAGAGATTTATGGCCACTGTATATATCTTATATTAATATTTCTCTATTTTATTTATTTATTTATTTATTTATTTGCAGGTTTTTTTTGTTGTTGTTTTTTTTTTTTGGCCGGGGCTGGGTTTGAACCTGTCACCTCTGGTATATGGGGCCAGCGCCCTATTCCTTTGAGCCACAGGCTTTGCCCTTCTTTATTTATTTTTGAGACAGAGTCTCTCGCTTTGTGCCCTGGATAGAGTGCCATGGCATCCTAGCTCACAGCAACCTCAAACTCTTGGACTCAAGCAATTCTTCTACCTCAGTCTCTGGCTCCAGCCATGATGCCTGGCTAGTTTTTCTATTTTTAGTAGAGAGAGAGTCTCGATCTTTCTCAGATTGGTCTGAATTCAAGGATCCACCAGCGTCTGCCTCCCAAAGTGCTAAGATTACAGGTGTAAGCCATTATGTATAATATATGCTGATATTTTTAAATGTTAATATATAGGAATTTAGAATTTTTTTTTATGTGAGGATTTCTTAGACTGTATCCGTTATAAGTGTATGTAAAAGTAGCACTTCTAGGTATTTTAAAACATGGCTAGGTTTCAGATTTTACTGTATAGTGTGCCAAGAAAGATAGCCAATTAAGAAAAAATAGTCTGAACTAAATGTATACACATGTCAGGGGCTGTATCATGGCCTGTCTGAACTGCGTCGGCTGCATCTGTCCTATTTTAAAGGCCGTGCTTGCAAATACCAAGGCTGCATTGAGAATGTTTATTATCTACCAATTTCCTTTTTAGGTTGAGAGACGGTACTCAATATGATAAATGACTTTTCTCGTCGAAAATCCATTCCAGAAAAGCCCTCTGAAGTGAATGCCTGTTAAACTGGAAGATCTTTAAAATGAATACATTTTATAATGAGAAAATGAAATGGAAAAGGTGAAGGAGTGAAATACAATGCCTCGCACTCGTAGAAAAAAATGAAATCTGGTCATGTAAAATTCACCTATTTAGCCACACCTCATTAAAAAAATAAAAGAGATCTTACAGCAGAGGTAACATGAAATAGCCAGTGTCGTGATAGAGGTACGCTCTGATTGTGTGCAATGATGCTATTTTTTAATTCATATGCTTAACCTACATTGTGGTACATCTACTTGAATGAATGCTAAAAATCTGACCTTGTAAACTGAGTTTTTGGGAGGACACGACTCCTGGATCAGAATTTTCAAGCAATGTTCAGATTGAATGTTTTCATTTTCTATCTGCCCTTGGGGTTACTTAGAACAAATACGATTGACGAACACAGCCGGGGCGAATTTCCTTATAAACACAGACTCTTCGGGGTAAAGCTGCTTCTGTGTAAACCTCTCTTTTCTCTTCCTCTCTCTGTCTCCCCCTCCATTTCCCTCTATCTCTCTTTCTATCTCCCACGGAAATGTTTCCTTTTGACAAGTCCCCTTTTAAGTGACTTGATGACTGTTTCCTCATTCAAGTCTCAGGTCGTAGGCCGCGGAGTTTGCCAGAGAATCGATGCTCCTGACTGAGAGACTAAGAGGAACTTCTAACTTGAAGTTTGTGACCTAACAACACTCTAGAAAGGACGAAGTGGCAGCTGGGACAGCACGTGAGGTCCTGGTAACAAGGGGACAGCTGCTGGTGGACAGCACGCCTCTAACACACGTCCACCCAATTCCCTTCACAGGACACATCTGTGGGCCATTGTGAATCTGCCAGAAGATTAAAACATTCATTTACACATTATCGAAATATCTGAGGCAACTATTTGAAGGGTGAGAGTCCTCTGTTGCTTTTATGAGGAGGTCTTTTTGCAAGCCAAGAAAAAAGTCACGTATTGGAAAAACCGGGTTTAAATATAAACTAAAAAATGTTCTTATTTTAGGACCAGTAGAGTGGATCTTACAAGTGAAGAAAAATGAACATTCTTCTATGAGCTAACAAAATTATTATTAGTAGGAAATCATCATTAAACCAAATTCTCTTTCTTTCCTTCCCTCCCTTCCTTCCTCCCTCCCTCCCTCCCTCCTTCCTTTCCTTCTTTTCTTTTCTTTTCTTTTCTTTTCTTTTCTTTTCTTTTCTTTTCTTTTCTTTTCTTTTCTTTTCTTTTCTTTTCTTTTCTTTTCTTTTCTTTCTTTTCTTTTCTTTGAGGCAGAGTCTCACTGTGTCGCCCTCCATAGGGAGCCGTGTCATCACAGCTCACAGCAACCTCAAACTCTTGGGCTCAAGTGATTCTCTTAACTCTGCTTCCCAAGTAGCTGGGACTACAGGCCCCACCACAACTCCTGGCTGTTTTTTGGTCGCAGTTGTGATTGTTGATTGTAGCAGGCCCAGGCTGGGTTCGAACCGGCCAGCCCCGGGCTATGGACACCACCTAGACTAAATTCTTTCAGTATTCTGAGTTATGTCATCATTTGTAAATTAATTTATCTTTTTATTGACATATTATATATATATAATATATGTTTACATAGACACATATGTATGCACATGTAGGTCTATTCTAAAATATCCCACACCTGGTACATTCTGTACAAAGAAACATAATTTTGGGATGGTGCCTGTGTCTCAAAGGAGCAGGGCTGGAGGTGGCGGATTCAAACCCAGCCCCAGCCAAAAACTGCAAAAAGAAGAAAAAAAGAAACATAATTTTGTAAATAATATTATAATATTTACGTAGGGCGTTTTGTGTGTGTGTGTGTGTGTGTGTGTGTGTGTGTGTGTGTGTGTTTGCAGTTTTGGCTGGGGCTGGGCTTGAACCCGCCACCCCTGGCATATGGGGCTGGTACCCTACTCCTTGAGCCACAGGCAATGCCCTGGGCTTTTGTGTTTTTAACAAAACATTTAACATTAATGTTGAAGTTCTAAACTAAAACGTAAAATAGAGATGATATCTTTACTTTCCATGACACAAACTAGGGAAACATGTTTAGAAAATTTGTTTTATACTTATATTTTTAATATTTCTGAAATGGATTCTTTTTATGTGAACAATCCATGTCTGGAGTTTTCTAGCCTCACACCCTGTAATTCAACTCCTCTTTGCAACATACCCTGTTCCAAATTGCTCCCTACCGAATAGTCATTTTATAAATGGAACAATATAATCTTTAACTATCCCAAGATGCCATCAATCTAACAAATTTCAGTCTTTTTCACATTTAAACTTCGGAAACAGTGTCAGATGGTGGGTATATTTTACTATACTCAGTAAATCACAAACCCCAATAATTTTTGGAATTGAATAGATTTTTGAAATCATTATAGTTTTTATAGTGATATTATCTTACATAAAGATTTCATTTCTTCACTTAAACTAGTTGAATTACACATCACTACATGTTTTATAGTATCCTTTAAATAGAGTGAGATAACTTTAAAATATAGTACATTAAATCATAAAATATAGTACGTTAAATCAAGACGTCGACATATACTGGGAGAAAGCAGGCGTTTGGATTTATCTAAAGCAATCTATCGTAAAGCCTAAAGACTTAAAGACTTGACACACTATTACTTGGTGGGAATTTGGAGTTAGAATAAGAAGAAGACAATTCAGTGTTTTTGAAGGAACCATCCAACAATTAAGTCCAATAGAGGAGAGACAAACAGTAATGTCATCTCCACCTTCCTGTGTGATCTGAGATACAGGTGACATCAGGTGTTAAATGATCTGATCAGCGTTGCACTGACAACATCATAAACTGCTAGTGAGCTGTCATCTCACTCCTTCTCCCCTATGAGCACTCACTGTGTCAGGGAGAGACACAGAGTCACGGTCGCCAAACCAGTGAATGGAAAGTGTTCACACTCAACTTTTAGGTCACAGGCCGTGGGTGAAATTACGCCTATGAAACTAGTATATGGTGCCCCATGTTCACATTAATGTGCACAGCTATGATTTAATAATTAAAAAAAAAAAAGTTTAAACATTAGAACAAATGTCTTTTTTTGTTCTTTTTAGGGTTTGTTTGTTTGTTTTGACTTATGTTCTGTTGTTATAAGAAATTCTTGCCTTGGAATACCTGGCATTGAATTATATGCTTTCTTTTTTTTTTTTTTTTTTTTTTTTTCATGAAACTGCCTTTTCTTTTATTTACTAATTTTTTTTCTTCTTGAGTCATCCATTTCTTTCTTTTTCTTTTTCTTTTTTTTTTTTTTTTTATTAAGTCATAGCTGTGTACATTGGTATGATCATGGGGCATCATACACTAGCTTCACAGACCGGTTGACACGTTTATATCACACTGGTTAACATAGCCTTCCTGGCAATTTCACAGTTATTGCGTTAAGACATTTACATTCCACATTTACTAAGTTTCACATATACCATTGTAAGATGTACCCTTTATATATACCAACAACAGTCAAGTTGAAAAAACAGTTAAGGACTCTATCCCATTCACAGTAGTGCCAAAGAAGATGAAGTATTTGGGAATTTATCTAACAAAGGATGTGAAAGATCTCTATAAAGAGAAGTATGAAACTCTAAGAATAGATGCTTTCTTCAAACACCGTAAGAGTGATGGATCCTGCTTCTATGGTTCAGTTATAAAAATG
>CAUYPK010010692.1:0-45516 GCA_963574355.1 Loris lydekkerianus
GCTGGCTCTCTGTGTCCTCAAAGGGATGATTGTAGGCAGGTCCCACCGGCCAGAGATGTCTGGAGTCTTGTCTCCCCAGATTCGCCAGGCCCAGTTACAGGGAAGCTGTTACTCAGCCGCCATCTTTAATCCGACTCCCAGGTGTCTATTAACAAGAGACTAGATAAACAAATTGTAATACGATGAACCACAACTCAGCAGTATGAAAGAACAAACTACTGACATACACAACAACATGGATGAATGTAAAAAAAGACGCTCAGTATAAGAAGCCTTACGCAAAAGAGCACATACTTAATGATTCCACTTTTATGAAGTATCAGGCAAACTAATCTTTTTTTTTTTTTTTTTTTTGAGACAGAGTCTCAGTATTTCGCCCTTGGTAGAGTGCCATGGCGTCACAGCTCACAGCGACCTCAAACTCTTGGGCTTAAGTGGTTCTCTTGCCTTAGCCTCCCACGTGGCTGGGACTACAGGCGCCCACCACAACACCCGGATTTTTTTTTTTTGGTTGTTGTTTAGCAGGCTCAGGCCAAGTTTGAATCCACCACCGTTGGTGTATGTGGCTGGCGCTGTAACCACTGTGCTATGGGTGCCAAGCCATCTTTTTTTTTTTTTTTTAATTTGGGACTATGGGCTGGAGCCTTAGCAGCTTGAGGTACAGGTACTGAACCAAGCATATCACTTTGAATTCGGTCCAGGAGTGGGACATGGCCCAGCATTAAGCTCTCAAAATGGGCCAGCTATGGGCCTGCAATCTAAGAGAGCAGGGCCCATTTTAGGCAAATGACATGGGTTAGGAACTGTGGGGAGTATGTTCTATGCTTCGAAGGGGAGGCATAGACAAAGGAAGGACAGGGATGGACTATGGGATGGAATCTTGATTGATCTGCACTCTGCAGTTTCCTTCCAGGACTGTCTGCCTGAGAAGGGTCTCACTCTTTAAGGTCACAGGCTCAAGGTGCCATTTTGGGAGTTTAAAGCTGGACATCACCCCCCCCTCAGGCTGCCCAGCTGAGGAGGGACAGGAGAGCCTGAACTCTCTTGCACAATTCCTACCACATTGCTACAGACTCTTATGAGACTAAGACAGAAGTAGACCATACTCCCCACAGTGCCTAACCCATGTCATTTGCCTAAAAGGGGCCCTGCTCTCTTAGATTGCAGGCCCATAGCTGGCCCATTTTGAGAGCTTAATGCTGGGCCATGTCCCACTCCTGGGCCGAATTCAAATTGATATGCTTGGTTCGGCACCTGTAGCTCAAGTGGCTAAGGCTCCAGCCATATACACCAGAGCTGGCGGGTCCAAATCCAGCCCAGGCCTGCCAAAAAACAATGACAACTACAACCAAAAAATAGCTGGGCATTGCGGTGGGCGACTGTAGTCCCAGCTACTTGGGAGGCTGAGGCAAGAGAATCACTTAAGCCTAAGAGTTGGAGGTTGCTGTGAGCTGTGATGCCACGGCATTCCATCCATGGCGACAGCTTGAGGCTCTCTCTCAAAAGAACAAAACAAAACAAAACAAATGATATGGTTGTAGCGTACCCAGTTGGGGAAGGACCGAAGAGACCAACCTCTCCAAAGCACATTTTGGACAATACCCACGGCCCTGTTCCAGCCATGGGAGACACTGGAAACATCAAAAAGCAAGGAAATTTTACACCACTAAAGGACCACAACTGTTCTCTATCAATGGATCCCAATAGAAAAAGAATTCCAAACATTGATCCTTATTTATTATTATTATTATTATTATTTTTGTAGAGACAAAGTCTCACTTTATCATCCTTGATGGAGTGCCATGGCATCACACAGCTCACAGCAACCTCCAGTTCTTGGGCTTAGGCAATTCTCTTGCCTCCATCTCCCGATACCTGGGACTACAGGTGCCTGCCACAATGCCTGGCTATTTTTTTTGTTGCAGTTCGGCCAGGGCCAGGTTTGAACCCGACACCCTCATTATATGGAGCGGGTGCCCTACTCACTGAGCCACAGGCGCTGCCCCTTATTTATTATTTTTTGAGGCAGGGTCTCACTCTGTTGCCCAAATGAGAGTGCTGTGGCATCAGGCTAGCTCACAGCAACCTCAAATTCCAGGGTTCAAGCAATACTCCTGCCTCAGCATCCCAAGCAGCTGGGACTACAGGTGTATGGCACAATGCCTAGCTAATTTTTTCAAATTTTTAGTAGAGATGGGGTCTCGGTCTTGTTCAGGCTGGTCTCAAACTTCTGAGTTCAAGCAATCATTCCACCTCAGCTTCCCAGAATGCTAGGATTACAGGCATGAGTCACTGCACCTGACCCCAAATATTGATCCTAAAGAAGATCAATGAGATACAAGAGAAACCTGAAAATCAACAGAAAGAAATCATAAATCAATGCAGGATATGAATGAGAAATTTACCAAGGAGATAGATACCTTAAAAAAAAAGAACTCAGAAATTCTAGAGCTGAAAAATTCATAGAAGAAAATACAAAACATGTTGCAAAACATCAAAAAAGACTAGACCAAGCAGAAGAAAGAATTTCAGTTAGACATGGTGGTTTGTGCCTGTAATCCTAGCATTCAAGGATGCTAAGGTGGGGGAATCTCTTGAGCTCTGGAGTTATAGACCAGCCTGAACAAGAGCAAGACCTTGTCTCTACTACAGAAAAATCAGCTGGGTATTGTGGTGGGTGCCTTGTAGTCTCAGCTACTCAGGAGACTGAGGCAGGAGGATCACTTGAGCCCAGAAGTTTGAGGTTGCTGTGAGGTAGGGTGACAGCATGGCACTCTAGCCTGGGCAACAGAGTGAGACTCTGTCTAAAAAAGAGAGAAAGCAGAAGGAAAAAAGGAAGGAAGGAGAATTTCAGAATTTGAAGACAAATCCTTTGAAATAATCCAGTCAGACAAAAATAATGGAAAAATGATAAAGAAAAACAAACACTCATCAAAGCCTTTGAGACATATGGGACTATATAAAGCAACTGAACTTTGAATTATCAATATTCCCAAGGGAGAAAAGATATTTTAAGAAGTTTAGAAACCCTATTTAATGAAATAATTGATGAAAAACTTCCCAGGACTGGCAAAAGAGTTAGAAATTCAGATATAGAAGGCCCAGTGATCCTCAGGCAAATATATCCCCATGGCATGTTATAATAGAATGACTAAAGTCAAGGTAAAAGAGAGAACTTTAAAATTAGCAAGGAAAAAGCATCTAAGTGTTTATGAAAGAAATCCCATCAGATTAACAGTGGACTTCTTAGAAGAATCTTAAAGGCCAGAAGATAATGAAATGCCATTTTCAAAGTGCTGAAAGAAAAAACAAACAAACTGTCATCCAAGAATTTTATGACTTGCCACAATAACCCTTAGAAATGAAGGATAAATAATGTCTTTCCCAGATAAACATTGAGAGAATTTATCACCACTTGACTGGTCCTACAAGAAATTTTCAAAGGAGTCTTAAACATGGAAATGAAAGGCCAACATCCGCCATCACAAAAACGAGTGAAAATATAAAAATTATAGGTCTTTTAAAACAATCACTTAAAGGAAGAAGAGAGTATAATTAAATGGCAACATGACTGAATTTTAGCAGACAAAAAGGCAGAGAAAAAGAAATAAAGAATTTATAATACAACTAGATATAATACAAGTAGAAATCAACTAACAATATGACAGAAACAAAGCCTCAGGTATCAATATTAACCTTGAATGTAAATGGATTAAATGCTTCACTTGAAAGATATAAATTGGCAGAATGGATTTTAAAAAACATTGTCCAACTATATGCTCCTTATAAGAAACTCTCCTTACCCATATAGACTGAGAAGTAAAGGAATGAAAAAAGGTATTCCACCTAAGTGAAAATCAAAAGCAAGGGGGAGTAGCTATACGTAAATTAGATAAAAAAGACTTTAAACCAAAAAACGGTAAAAAAAAGAGAAAGGAAGTCATTATATAATGATAAAGGGATCAATTCAGCAAGAGGATATAACAACCTTGAATATATTTGCACCCAACACTGGAGCACCCAGATTTATAAAATGAATATTACTAGACCTAAAGAAGGAGATAGATAGCAACACAATAATAGTTGGAGCCTTCAACAACATACTTAATAGCACTAAAGAGATCATCAAGACAGCAAAATCAACAAAGAAACTAGATTTAATTGGACTTTAGACAAAATGGACTTAACAGACATTTACAGAATATTGTACCCAACAATTACAGAATATACATTCTTTTCGTCAGCTGATAGAACATTCTCCAAGATAGACCACAATTTAGGCCACATAACAAATTTTAACATATTTTAAACATTTGAAATCATGTTGAATATCTTTTCAGACTACATAAAGCTAAAAATCAATACAAAGAGAAACTTCAGGCACTATACAAATACATGAAAGTTAAGAAACATGCTTCTGAGTAATATTGAATCAATGAAGAAATAAAGATGGAAATTTAAAAAATTTTTGAAATGAATGAAAATTAAAACACAACATAGTGTTTCAATCCTAGCACTCTGGAGGCAGATGAATTACTTGAGCTCAGGAGTTTGGTACCAGTCTGTTCATGAGGGAGACCCTGTCTCTAAAAATAGCTGGACATTGTGGTGTGCGCCTATAGTTCTAGCTACTTGGGAGGGAGTCTGAGGCAAGAGCATTACTTGAGCCCAAGAGTTTGAAGTTGCTATGAGCTGTGATGCCATGGCACTGTACCCAAGGTGACAGAGTGAGACTCTGTTTCAAAAACAAAAATAAATAAATAAATATAATAAAACACAACATATCAAAACCTGTGGATACAGCAAAAGCAATGCCAAGAGAGAAGTTTATAGCATTAAATGCATACATTAAAAAGTAGAAAGATCACAAACAACCTAACATTGCCCCTTAAAGAACTAGAAAAACAAGAAGAAACAAAAACTAAAGTTAGTAGAAAAGAAATAACAAATATCAGAGTAGAGCTAAATGAAATATTAACAACACCAAAAACCACCACAAAGGATGAACAAAATGTAAAGTTGAAGGATAAAAAAAATTGAAAAACCACTAGCTAGACTAACAAAAAGAAAAAAGAGAGAGAAAGAGATGATCCAAACACACATCCAAAAATGAAAAAGGAGACATTACAACTGATACCACAGAAATACAAGAAAATCATCAGAGACTACTATGAATAACTATATGCTCACAGATTAGAAAACATGGAGGAAATGGATGAATTTCTGAAAGCATACAATCTGCCAAGATTGAACAGGGAAGAAATAGAACTCCTGAATAGACCAATACTGAATAGCAAGATTAAATCAGTAATAAAAAATCTCCCCTGCTAAAAAAAGCTCAGGACCAGATGGATTCACACTATCAGGCATAAAAGAAGAACTGATGCCAATTGTACTGAAACTGTTCCAAAAGAACAGAATGAGGGAATCTTCACTAACTCATTCTACAAAGCCAGTTTTACTCTGCTACCCAAGCTGGGAAAGGATGCCAAAAAAACAGGAAAAAGAAAACTATAGACCAATATTTCTGATGAACATCAGTGCAAAATTCCTCAACAAAATACTCAAAAATCCAATCCAACACTACATCAAAAGGATGGTTCACCATGATCAAGTGGTTTCATGTCAGGGATGCAAGGATGGTTCAACATATGAAGTCAATAAATGTGATTTACCACATAAACAATTAAAAATAAAAACCATATGATCCTCTCATAGATGCAGAACAAGTACTCAATAAAATATAGTATCCCTTCATGATAAAGAAAAAACCCTCAAAAAAACTCAACATAGAAGGAACATACTTCAAAATAATAAAAGCCACCTATGACAGATCCACAGTCAACATCATATTAAATGGGGAAAAGTTGAAACCATTCTCCCTGTGAACTGGAACAAGACAATGATACCCACTATCATTGCTTCTATTCAACATAGTACTGGAAGTCTTAGCCAGAGCAAACAGGCTAGGAGGGAAATAAAGGGCATCCAAACTGGAAAAGAGGAAATACAATTTTCTCTGTTTGCTGTAGATATGATCTTATACCTAGAAAATCATAAGGATGTCTCCAAAAGACTTCTAGATTTGACAAATAAATTTAGCCAAGTCTCAGGTTATAACATCAATGTACAAAAATCAATAGCATTTCTACACACCACCAACAACCAGAGAACCAAATCAAGAACTCAATCCATTTACAATAGCTGCAAAGATAAAACAAACCAACCAACCAAAAGGAAAAAACACCCCCACCTCCCCCAGGAATAAAGGTAACCAAAGAGGTGGAAAATCTCTACAAGGAGAACTGCAAATCACTGATGAAAGATACCAGATCAAACAAACAAATGGAAAAAACATCCCATGCTTATGGATTGGAAAAATCAATATTGTTAAAATGGCCATACTGTCCAAAGCAATCTACAGATCTCATGTAATTCCTATCAAAATACTAATGAAATTAGAAAGATAATTCTAAAATTCGTGTAGAACCAAAGAAGAGCCTGAATAGCCAAAGTAATCCTAAGGAAAACGAGAGACATCACATTACCTGACTTCAAATTATACTACAAGGCTATTGTGACCAATACCAGCAGGTACTGGCCCAAAAAAACAGATACATGGATGGGCAGTGCCTGTGGCTCAAAGGAGTAGGGCGCCGGCCCCATATGCCAAAGGTGGTGGGTTCAAACCCAGCCCTGGCCAAAAACTGCAAAAACAAACAAACAAACAAAAAACCCCCCAGATACACGAATTTATGGAATGGGACAAAGAAACCAGAAATAAAATCACATACCTATAACCAATTGATCTTTGACAAAGCAGACAAAAACACGCTAGAAAAAGAACACACTGTTCAATTAATGGTGTGGGGAGAGTTAGATAGCCATATGCAGAAGAAAGAAACTGTATCCTTATCTCTTACCATATACAAAAATTAATACACAATGGATTAAAAACTTAAATGTAAGAGCTGAAACGATAAATAGCCTAGAAGAAAACTTAGGAAAAACTCTTTTGGACATTGTTTTCGGCAATGAATTTATGACCAAGGCCTCAAAAGCAAATACAATAAAAATGAACATAGATGAGACTTAAAGAAACTGAAAACCTGTATAGTGAAAAGAAATCATCAAAAGAGTAAATAGACAACATATAGAATGGGAGAAAATATTCACAAGGTGTGTCTGACAAAGAACTAATACCCACAATCTACAAGGAACTCAAACAGCTCAGCATGAAAAAACAAACAACTCCATTAAAAAGTGGGCAAATGACTTGAAAAGGCATTTTTCAGAAGAAGATACATTAAAAGCCAGGCTCAGTGGCTCACTCCCATGATCCTAGCACTCTAGGAGGCTGAGGCGGGTGAATCGCCTGAGCTCAGGAGTTGGAGACCAGCCTGAGCAAGATACCCCATCTCTAACATCATTCCACTTTGTCAATACTGTTCTATAATATTATTTTTAATTGCTGCATGATATGGAAGAGAAATTTTTACTTGTATATTTGTCACAGCACAATTCACAATTGTAAAGACACAGAATCAACTTAAATGCCCATCAACTGAAGAACGAATAAAGAAAATGTGATATATATGTGTATATATACACGCACCATGGAGTACTACTTAGCAGTAAGAAAGAATGAAATAATGTCTTTTGCAGCAACTGAGATAGAACAGGAGGCCATTACCTTTTTTTTTTTTTTTAATTGAGACAGTCTCACTATGTTGCCGTCAGTAGAGTGCCATAGCATCACAGCTCATAGCAAACTCTTGGGCTTAAGCAATTCTTTTGCCTCAGCCCCCCAAGTAGCTGGGACTACAGGTGCCAGCCACAACACCTGGCTATTTTTTTTGTTGTAGTTACCATTGTTTGGCAGGCCTGGGTTGGGTTTCAACCCACCAGCCGTGTATGTGGCTGGCGCCCTGGCTGCTGAGCTATAGGTGCTGAGCCAAGGAGGCCATTATCTTAAGTGAAGTAACTCAGTAACAGAAAGACAGATGTTGCATATTCTTACTTATAAGGGGGAGCTGAACTATGGCTGCACAAGAGCATGTAGGGTGGAATGATGGACAATGGGGACTTACCAGGGGAAAAGGCTGGGAGGAAGTGAGGGAATAAAACATCCCTATTGGGTACAATGTATAGTATTAATACTTGGGTTATGGTACACCAAAAGCCCACAACTATGATATAATGTATACATGTAACAGAATCCAACTTGTATCTCTTAAATTTATGAAAATAAAAAAAAACCGATTAAACTAATATTGATCTAAAAATTATAAAAGAATTTCCTTCCTCTTCAAGGTTGAATAGTATTTTGTTGCATTTTGCTTCTTCATTCATCCATCTGTGGACACTTGGTGGTTGCTTCCACATTTTAGCTGTTGTGAATAATGCTACCATGAAAATCATAATACCTTTTTAGGTATTAGAGTTTTTTAGGACTGGGCACAGTGTTTCACACCTGTAATCCTAGCACTCTGGGAGGCCAAGGCGGCTGAATTGCCTGAGCTCACAGGTTCAAGACCAGCCTGAGCCAGAGCAAGACCCCTGTCTCTAAAAATAGCCAGGCCTTGTGGCCGGTGCCTGTAGTCCCAGCTTCTCAGAGGCTGAAGTAAGAGAATCACTTGTGCCCAAGAGTTTGAGGTTGCTGTGAGCTATGACACCCCTGTATTCTACTGAAGATGACAAAGTAAGACTCTGTCTCAAAAAAAAAAAAAGTTTTGACTGGCAGTGCCTGTGGCCTCACCCCCATGTGCCGGAGGTGGTGGGTTCAGACCCAGCCCCGGCCAAAAACTCCAAAAAATAAAATAAAAAAAGAAAAAGAAAAAATGTTTTGATTATATATCCAAAGCTGAAATTGATGGATCATGTGGTAATTCTATTTTTAATTTGTTGAGGAACTGCCATACTGTTTTCCATGGGGTTATGCTCCCTCAATGTACAAAGGTTCCAATTTCTCCGCATCTTTGCTGACATTCATTATTTTCTATTTTTGTTTTGTTTATAGTAAGCATGCTAATGGATGTGAGGTGATATCATAGTATGTAATTAAAGAAAAAAAAAAACTCTGCTGGGCATGATGTCTCACACCTGTAATCCCAGTGGTTTGGGGGGGTCTGGGTGGGAGGAATGCTTGAGGCCAGGAGCTCAATACTAACCTGGGCAACACAGAAAGACCCTGTCTCTTAAACAACAACAAAAAATTAGCTGAGCCTAGTGACATGCACTTGTAGTCCTAGATACTCAGAGGCTGAGCCAGGAAGATCACTTGAGCCCAAGACTTGCAGGTTGCAGTGAGCTGTGACCACACCACTGCGCTCCAGTCTGAGCAGCAGAGCAAGACTTTGTCTCCTCAAAACAAACAAGCCCTTCAAACTACAAAGTACTGAATTTAATTGATGATATGCATACTGAAGTGTTTAGGGGTAAAGTATTGTGATATTTGCAACTTGTTTTGAAATACATTAAGAAAGGATATATTTGGATGTATTCATTTTAGACAGTAGAAAAAAATTCAAAACTTTTAAGGTGGCGCCTGTGGCTCAGTGAGCCCCAGCCAAACTGCAACAACAACAACAACAACAACAAAATAGCCTGTGGCAGATGCCTTTAGTCCCAGCTACGCGGGAGGCTGAGGCAAGAGAATCGCATAAACCCAAGAGCTGGAGGTTGCTGTGAGCTGTGACATCACGGCACTCTACTGAACAAAAAAAAACCTTTTAAGCTCGAGGTGGGAGGGTAATGGGGAGATGCTGGTTAAAAGGTATACTGTTTCAGTTAGACAAAGAGGAATGTATTTTTGAAATCTGTTGCATAACATGGTGACTATAGGTAATAATAATATAGGTAATGTACATATCAAGATTGCTAAGAGAATAGATTTTAAATGTTCATACCACAAAAAAGTAATAAGTATGTGAGGTGATGGAGATGGTAATTAGCTTGACTTAATTATTTCATAACGTATACAAATATCTCAACATCATTTGTACCCATAGACATCTAAAATTTGTCAATTAAAAACATTTTTTAAAATTAAAAGAACTCAAGCTTCTAGGCCAGATTTTAATGAAGCAGTGTCATTTGGTCTGTTTTCTAAACATAGTATTTATTATATATTTTTTCTAATTCAGAAGAAGTACACGTTACTATAAAAGAAAGAAAGTCTGATGATTGAGCAGCTTTTTAGTGTGGCTGTGAAAGCTAAGTTTGTGTCATGTGGAAAACCTTGCAGTTGTGGGCCTGCGGTGCTTGGATGCTGTGAAGGGGAAGGAAGGGAGAGCTGAGGTGTGCAAGATACTTGTCTCTGAGCCCAGCCTGTCAGGTAGGCAGATTGTTTGACCAGCCAGTGAAGCTCATTTGAGAAAGTGTCCTGGAGGCTGCATAATTAAGAATCCATTTTTCATCAGAATTGATCAAGGGCTAGGGGTCTTATATAGTGTTTTATTATTTCCATGAGAAAAATCTGGAATAAAAAAATTCTGTATGCAATGCTATGAAAAGATCTCCAACAGCAAAAAGAAAAACATGCAGAGTACTGATATTATATGCCACTACTGCATACAAAGAGCTGGAAGAGGACCACATATTCGTGTTTGCTTGTCTAGCTCTGGGCACAACACATACAGTACAGTAGTTTTGGCTAGGATGGGATGGAGCTGGGGCCTTGGCCAGTGGGAGAGGGTGGGGAAGGAGGCTGGTCCTATGTGTCTTTTTATAGTTTTTGAATTTTGCCAGCTGTGTAAGTGAATTTAAATTAAAGTGAAATTAAATAAATAAAACACAAAAAGAGAGAACATGAAATAACATGAAGCCATATTCTCCAGTTCTTTGGAAGAAATATGAGAGGGAAATTTTAAGGCTGTGACTTTCCCTGATTAAGCGTAATTTCAGTTACCAATACCAGCACTACACTGAGACAGATTCCTTGTCTTAATGAGTGGTGTGCATGTGGCTTTGTGCAGTCAAGGTATATTATTTTGATGTTGGTTTTATTTCTCTTTGCTTTGTTTTTTATCTTGCTTATTTGTTCATTCTTATAGGCAAGTTTATCATCCAATCTTTCCTTTTTCACAAAGATATTTGAGCAGAATTCTTCCTACATGTGAAATTTTGGGCTGCAGAATAGAATGTGTCTTCTAAAACACATGTAATGAAGGTGGCTGTCATAATGTGTGTGGCTCCTGGGAGTGAAATCAGCTCACCTGACAGTGTCTGACTTCCCTGTGGCTTCCTTCCTGTCATTTGAGCTGTCAGGAATGGTTCTGGCTTTGGTCTAGAGACTTATGATGGGAAGGCCTTCCATAAAATTATTTAATAAATTAGAATGCAGAGTTCCATTATCCCTTCTGGAAATGGGTCCTCTGTCTGTCTCTAAGGATGTCTGGAGATTGGAAATGTAAACACAGAATTAAGAATCCTAACATTAATGCAATTTTCATTTGCTATCCGTTTACTCTGTTGTCTTTGAGATGCTATTAAAAATGCATGCAGGATGCGAGTGAGATAAAACATATCAAATTCAAGTTGATTTCAATTTACAGTGGCACTCTCATCTCTCTGGCCCTCCAGCTTCCAGCGGCTTTAAGCCATCTGGGACACAGCCCAGAGCATGGGCCTCTGAGCAGCAGGAAGTGCTGCCATAAAGTCTAAGGAGCTCAGCTCAAAGGAGGGCCTCCCTTACACTCACTTAGGACCTGGGGGACCAGTAACTTACTTTATATTAGTAAAAGTAGCTACTCCTTACTGGGCATTACTACATGCCAGGTAACATGCTTTGTATGTATAACTTTTTAATCTTCACATCAATCCAGTGAAGTAAGTTATTGTTATTCCCGTTTTATAGATGAAGAAACAGAGAGGTGAAGTGATTTACTTAATGTCACACAGACAGCAACTGATAGAGCAGCTGGACTCCAGAGCCTGTGCTGTTAACTACCATCCTCTACTTGCCCCCCCTCTGCTTGTGTGTGTGTGTGTGTGTGAGAGAGAGAGACAGAGAGAATGAGAGAAACAGAGTGTGTGTTTTTAATATATACAATTTTAAAAAGCTTAGATATGTTTTTTTTAATTCTCAGCAGATTAAGCAGTAGGATCACTAGACACAAGCCTACTTATCACATCAAAGGACAGCCTGGTAACCTGGTAGTAACTGAGGAGATGGAGAATCTGTAAACTCAAGACATCTGCATCCTTACTGGGAGTCAGCTTTGCTCCTTTCTAAGTCCTTATATAGGAACCACCAAAATAGTTTAGTACAATGATTTTCAACTGGTGTGCCACAAAAAATTTTAAAGATCATTAATTAAGTTTTTTTCAAAAGAAGTTCAAAGCACATTATGTATATTCTTCTTTTACTCTTTTTTTTTTTAATCAACATAATTTAGGTGTGCCATGGAAGTTTAACTATAGGTTCAAGTATGCCATGAGATAAAAAGGTTGAAAAACACTGCTCTAGCACCATAATGAATTAAGATTTATGATGATGGCTGTGGAAGACACCACAGGCTGTCCTCCACTGCTCAATTTCCCTTTCTCTCTGTTAGCAATAGAACAACTTTTACATTGCTACCGAGTCTCTTGCTGCTGGATGTGGCTAGGTTTTGGCCCCTGCAGAGGAGCAGAAGTGCAGTGTGCAGGTGACACAAGCTCTGCCCTTCTGCCTTTCTGCTGGGATGTGGTCTTAGAGGTCTGAGTGATAAGAAAGGGTAACACCCAGTGACGACAGGGCAAGAGGGTAGAAAGAGCTTGGGTTCTTGACCCTGTGGAGTCGCCATGGGAGCCTTGGACTATTTATTCCTACATTATTACATGGGAGAGAAATAAACTCTCTTGTTTAAGCCACTTTAAATCCATAGAGCAGCCAAACTCACAAACCAATGAATTTATCCCAGGACATGAAAAGTCAAAGAAATAGTCAAAGCCTTTTAGGAAAGGCTCCAAAATGAATAAGCTTTAATAAGGACAACTTTAATGATTTGCAAATATCCCTGGAGAATTCCTTAATGATGGCAGAAAAGGAGGTATACTCTATTTGGTTAATGTAATAAAGGAAACATGTAAATTTAATTCCATTCCATAAGTGTTTCAGGAATTGCTACTGTGTGCCAGGCAAGGCCTGTAGAGTCCTTGCCCTTGGGGAGCTCTTAGCCCCAGGGCATGGGGGACACAGGCAGAGGGGCCTGTGGATACCACATGTGATCAGGGATGGTGGGGGAGCACAACCCAGCCCTGACTTGGGGAAACAAGGAAGGCTCTTTGGAGAGACTTTGAGCAGAGTCCTAAGGCCCAGAAGGAGCAGCTTGCCAGGCTGGTATTGAGTTTTCCTTAAGGAGAGAAGCACATGAATTTTATGGAAAGAGGAGCGAAAAAGCCTGTCCGGAGGCTTCTCTCTGCCTTGAGAAATGTGACCCATGAAACTAACATCTTGAGTTCCCCCCTTTCTCCTTATTCCAGCTCCTCCCATCCAGGAATAGGTTTTGGCAAACTTTCAGGTGGCCATTGTGCCCTCTTTGACTGTGGGTGAGCAGACTTTACCTAGGATACATCATCCAGGAATCAGAAAGGCCCCTAGTTGACAGCATCTCTTTTTGCACCTGTAAATTATGTTAAGAGCTGAAGAAGCAGCCCTGGACCTTGGGGAATTACAGCAGTGCCACAGACACAGGGGCTCACCCTTGCTTGTCTTCAGTGACAGGCAGACAGAGGACAGGCAAGTTATTTAGCTCTGCTTGTCAGCTCTAAGGGTGAGAGGATGCCCTTACCCAGACATGAGACTGGGGAATGATCAGTTGAAGGGATTAGATGACTCTTGGCAGACTGAGATAAAAAGTCAGTGACTAATTACTCTGGACAGTCTCGCAGAAATATTGATGCCTAAGAGACATTTGGCATCTTCCTTTCCTCAGACACCGTTAACTTGAGAAGAGAGCCCAGAGTATGGTAGATGGGGCTGAGGGTGGTAGAAAGAAGGAAGGGTAGAGCAGGGTCAGTCATGAGAATTTCATTCCCTGAAGGGTGGTTTGAGGCCAGCTTCCTTGGAGTCTCACCACAACTTTCTCCTTACCTCTCTTGTCTCCAAACTTAAGACCCAAGTCCGGTTTTGGCTGAGCCCTAAGTCAAAGCCAAAATCCAGCAGCACATGGTCATGGACTTTCAAGAAAATTGCCTATGATTTTATTTTAAGGAAAATTGCTTTCTTTCACATAAAGAATGTATGTATACACACACATGTATATACATGCAAGAACGTCTTCTTGATTTTCAGCAAAGATGTGTTTATCACATTTGTTTTTCATGCAAAATTTTGTTACTAAGGTAAAAATAAATAAAATCAAACAAATAAAACAACAAAACAAAAAGCCCTTGTGTTTTTCTGGAAAGGTTTTTTAATTATAAATGAGACGGCCTCTATTGGACCTGACTGAATTTAACACTGTCTTCTTTGACGTAATAGAAAAATACATTGAGATAGAACTATTTGATACATTGTACAAAGTGCTTGGATTTTAATCTAATCTTCTCTACAAAAAAAAAAAAAAAAGAAAGAAAGAAAGAAAAGGCATGAAATTTCTCCCTGATTTTCTTGAGAGAATTAAATTCATAACCTGGCCTACTGAGAACCGAGCCCTGAGCCCTGCCTCTCCCTCTTCACTCTCCACGCCCTTACTATGTTTCATTTTCTTTACAGCACTCATTCTTACCTCTCATTTTCATATTTATTTCTCCATCACTTAAAAACTTGCCACTGAAGTGTGACATAGGTGCAGAAAGGGGCACATAAGTGAATTGGTGGATGAATTTTCCAGTGATCGTGAACTTTCAAAAATTTTATTTGTTTCATTGTGAAATAGACATAACACACTACATATTTACCATTTTACCCATCTAAAGTGTATGACTCAGCAGCATCACGTACATTCACATTGTTGTGCAACCCTCTCCACCACTCATCTCCAGAGATTTTTTGTCACCTCCCACTGAAGCTGTGTAGCTGCTAACCACTAACGCCCCACTCCCCTCCGCCCAGCCAGCCCCTGATGGCCACCATTCTGCTTTTCTCTCTCTGAATTTGACTATTCCAGATATTTCATATATGGCCACAGGCTTTGGATATAAAGTGGACTGGCTCTGACCCTTAGCGCTGACATTATGTGTCTCCTGTTTCTCTTCATTTGGTGTAAGTTTACTAATGTTCAGCTGTGTGATGACAGTCCCCAGCAAGCTCTGGTGCCTGGAAGACTGTGCTCAGGGCCTTTTCTCTCATTTCCTGTCACCACTGGGAGTAACAGCTATGCAGCTAACATGTCAGCGTCAGAGCATGGTCTCCAGTGTGCCGCCACCATCACAGTTAAGTTCTCCTGCCCATCACAGAGATAAGTAGATTCTTTCCATTTAAGTGGATTTAGTGAAGTGCTCAGTGAAGTTCGTCTCAGAGATGAACACCATCTCTCAGAATAAATTGAAGCCATGTTTGAACGATGCTATTTCTACTAGTGATTTCTGAATTTTTCTTCTTCATCTGTTCTCAAAGATTTCTCCCCAAATATGTAGGTTTTGTTCCCAAAACAGTGTTTGATTTTTAAAAAATGTGTTAAGTATGCAGTTCTGCTTCTTTCCTGCCATAACTCTTTCTCTAAATCTGAATCTTATTTAGCTGATCAAGAAACATCTGGGACTTTTAAAGGCCTATTTCATCCAAGAGAAAGGCACATCTGCTTTAGAGTATTTCTGGAAAATGAAAGAGCAAAATGGGAATTTGGAAAGACTGAAGTGTGCTGGGACAACATGTCCATGTCTTATTCCAGAGTATGAGAATCACAAAGACGTTTGGCTTGGAGGGTGGAGGCATCCTGCAGCTGAGGTTTTTCTCTCTCCAAAGCCCCATAGAAAAACTGAGCAATTTGGTTATCCTAAACTAGGGTCAAAAGTTCATTTCAGGAGTTGGGGAGGACTGAAGAGGAAGGTGTTTTTTCCCTCCACTTGTAAGATAAGGAGGACTGACCAGACATGGGGGCTCAGACCTGTAATCCTAGCACTTTGGGGGGCTGAGGAGGGTGGATCACCTGAGCTCGGGAGTTCAAGACCAGCCTGAGCAAGAGTGAGACCCCATCTGTACTAAAAGTAGAAAAACTAGCCAGGCATTGTGGCAGACATCTGTACTCAGGAGGCTGAGATAAGAGGTTCATTTGAGCCCAAGAATTTGAGGTTGCTGTGAGCTATGATGCCACAGTACTCAACTCCAGGGTGACTGAGTGAGACTTCGTTTCAAAAAAAAAAGTGATAAGGACCGTTGACCTCCTAATCCTATGGATATCTCAGTGGAACTGTTGAGGATGGATAAAATTCATCAGATTAAATCATTTCTCAACTCACCCCGCCCCCCCCCCCACATTAGAAGTATATATCCCCTTGCGGTGCCACATGACTTTGTGTTATTGTCCCCTTGTGTGGATGGAGTATATATCTTCACTGCACTGATTTGGGGTTTTTCTACATGACTTGCTTTGGCCAATAGCATATGAGTGGAAGTGTTTTCACTCAGCCCTCTTATGCTATGCACTGATATGACAAGAGCATGCCTTGGGGAGCCTCTGATCCCAGGGGAATGAGACAAATCCCAAGGAGCAAACTTAAATCTGAGCTGCACCCTGGAGCCAGGCCCAGCTGACCTGGTCTAGGCTGAAGGAAACTGATGTTAGCTGACCTCCAGACCCATGAGTGAGAAAAATAGACGCTTGGTGTTGCAGACCTCTGGGTTTGGGGGTAGTTTGTTATGCAACATTATCATAGCAATAACCGACAAATACAAAGAACATAATGCAGGTGCCTAGAGCAAAAGGGTAAGTGAAGCAGGTAGCCAACTGTGAGTAAACCAAGAAATGATGGTGGGGTCTGGGCAGAGCACAGGTCTGAAAGGGCCTCTAAGAACAAGGTGGAGACAACGGGAGAAGAGGAACACTGCAGCTCAGCTCCACTGCAGCAAACCCCACCCTGCCTTCTCCGTGCCTTTGGTGAGCACTGGGCTTTTCTGGTGTCTTTGTTTACTGCAGCCAATGTCTAGAAGGCTTCCAGAGAGGAGAAGTTTGGTTCCTAGCTGGGTCCAGACTTCCAGGTCTGGGGATCTACCTGGGCTTCTGGTCACAGCACATCAATGGAACAGCACAAAGGCAGGGCATGTGAAACATAAGGGCACCACTAGCTGGGATTCCCCTTGACTTCACAGTCATTAGTACAGGGAATCAGCCCTCCAAAGTGGAGCTTTTGTGTGATGGTGGTGTGAGCAGAGCTTTTTGAGGTTCTGTGACCTCGTTTAATCTTTCCAAACTGAGGCTTGGAGACAATGGGGATAATAACAGCATCTACTCCATAGGACCATCATGAAGAGGAAATAGGGAGCAGCTAACACTGCCTGGCATGGAGCAAAGCCCTGCATGAATTAACATCAGTAGCTGTGCTGCCGTTTTGTGATAAGACTGATATTTGGTGTTCTGGAAGAGATGAACACATCCTGTTTTTCCGAACCTAGATGTTTAATAAAAGTAGGAGTCCCGTAAAATAGATGGTAACACCAAATTTGAACTTGATTGGCAGTACCCTAGGCAGAAATCAGTCTTCCTACCATTAGTTTCTCAGCCCAACCTGCCAGCTTTCTCACGCTTATCAGGGATAAAAGGTGGAGGTCAATCTGAAGAGGTGACCCTAGAGGCCATCAGGCCGCCACAAGCGTGGGCTGTGGACATACAGTTGGTTCTTCCACCGAGAACCAGGTGAGCCCTCTGCCATACCTACAGCTTGTGAAATGGATCGTATGACCTTTATTCACAGCATCAGCTGGGGAATTTTTAGCTAGATAGATCCCTTCACACTAACTTGCATTTATTTTCCTAATCTATTATAGAAGTTTGTGCTCTTCTTTCCCAAGGGAGGATTTCCCAGATCAATGAGCTCCTTTCCCAGCCATTTCTGCATTTTTCTTACAGTTTGTGTGGAAAAGCCCATCTGTCCCGAGAGGCAGCCTTGTCCATTTCCTTCCTAAAGCTGGCCCTTCTGGAAGCTCTTTGTCTCTCCCTGGCCCTGGTTCAACCCTGAGAGGAGATGCAGCAGCCCTCCTCACGGAGAGCCTGGCAAGCAGGGTGAGAGCACGACCTAACGTCTTCCCCAAAGGCCTTTAGTTCTTCAACAACTTGCAAACACAAAATCACTTCTATTGTTTTTTCTCCTCTTATCCCCTTTCCCCAAGAGAACAGGCCAAATACTGTTCAGTTCCTCTTGCATCAGATTTGAGTTTGCACTTCTTTATTACAGAAATCAGTCATAGAAAGCAAAAGCACACAGTTCCTGGGTCCCTACCATGTGCACGCCATTCTAAGGGACCGACGTGTAGTCAGTTACTCATGAATCCTCCCCGCAACCTGTGAGAAAGGTACTATTAGTATCCCTTTTTACAGGTGAGGGAACTGAGGCTCCTAAAGGTTGAATAATTTTAAACGTTATTATCAGTACATGATAGTTGCATACCTTTATAGTGTACATGTGATGTTTTGATACAGGCACACCACGTGAATTAATCAAATCAGGGTATCTAACACTTCCAGAATTTATCATTTCTTTGTATTAGAAACATTCCAATTCCACTCTTTTAGTTATTTTAAAGTATGCCCTAACTGTAATCACTTTGTTATGCTATCAAATATTGTTCATTCTATCTCACTATATAACTAAATTTTTGCACCTATTAACCATCCCCACTTTATCCTCCCCTCCCTGATACCCATCCAACATCTGGTAACTGTCATTCTACTCTCTGTTTCCATGAAACCAATTGTTTTTAATATTTAGCTTCCACATATGAATGAGAACATGAGTGATTTGACTTCCTATGCTTGGTTTATTTCACTTAACATAACGTCCAGTTCCATCCACGTTGTTGCAAATGGCAGGATTTCATTCCTTTTTGTGGCTGTATGATATTCCATTATATATATGTACCAATTTTTTTTATCTGTTCATCTGCTGATAGACACTTAGGTTGTTACAAATCTTGGCTATTGTGAATAGTGCTGCAATAAACATGGGAGTGCAGATATCTTTTCGATATACTGATAATCGCCTCCCTTGGAATATATATCCAGCAGTGGGGTTGCTAAGTCATATAGTAGTCCTATTTTTAGGTTTTTGAGGAACTTCCATGCTGTTTTCCATAGTGGTTACATTAATTTACATTCCCATCAACCATAGATGATGAAGGTTCCTCTTTCTCCACATCCTTTATGGTATTTGTTATTTTCTGTCCTTTTTTTTTTTAAAGACAAGTTCTCACTCTGTTGCTCATGCTAGAGTGCCATGGTGTCATCATAGCTCATTGCAGCCTCAAACTCCTGTGGCCAAGTGATCCTTAGCCTCCTGAGTAGCTGGGACTACAGGTGTGTGCCACCACGTCCAGCTATTTTTTTTTCCTGTTTTTAATAGAGACAGGGTCTTGCTCTTGCTTAGGCTTCCCTGTCTTTTTGAAAAAAGCCATTTTTAACTGGGATGGGATGATATCTCATTGTAGTTTTGATTTGCATTTCTCTAATAACTAATGATACTGAGCACTTTTCATATACATGTTGGCTGTCTTCTTTTGAAAAATATCTATTCAGATCCTTTGCCTATTTTAAAATCAGATAGCTTTGGTTTTTTTCCTATTGATTTGTTGAAGCTCTTTATATATTCTAGTTATTTATCCCTTGTCAGACGGGTAGTTTTCAAATATTTTCTCCCGTTCTGTGGGTTGTCTCCTTCCTTTGTTGATTGTTTCCTTTGCTGTGCAGAAACTTTTTAGCTTGATGTGATCCCCTTTGTCCAATTTTGCTTTGGTTGCCTGCGCAACTCAAGAAATTATTGGTCAGATCAATGTCCTGAAGCATTTCCCCAACATTTCCTTTTAGAAGAGACTGAGTAACCTGCATGGGATGGATGGCTGGCAAGCAAGAGGGGCAAGATTTGTACTCAGAGAGTTGGCTCTGAAGAATACACTTGTACCCACCATGTTATAATGCTTATTTTCACAGTATTGGCTGGGCTGAAGGCCATGGTAACATTTATTTACTTATTTTTTTTCTGGAAAAGTAACAAATATTCAGCAATGTTCAGAGATTTGGCAGCCTCTTAATAGGCTCCAGGAATAGTCTAGATTTCCATTGGTGAATGTTCTTTATATAATATGGATTATTTAATGTGTCTTTGTTCCCAACTTGGAGCCATAGGTACCAATTCTAGGCAACAAGAAAAGGATTTCGACTTTTTATTAGTGTGCCAACATCTCCCATCTTCAGTCTGGCTGAAACCAACTTAACCATTTCCTTTGCTATCCCTCTCTCCTCTCCAGGTCACACAGAAACTAATGTACAATTAGATCAACTTTCTAAGACCTGGAATTCTGACCTGATACTGACCTGATATCAGTCTTAGAGTTGCCTTACAGGCCTCTGTTTGGTTGGCTTCTCATAGTCAAAAGTTTCTTGCGGCCTGGCCCTTCTCCTCAGACAGTGGCCCTCCACTGGCCTTCCTGTCTTTTTTTTTTTTTTTAAATTATTAAATCATAAACACATAGATCATGTATACATTAATGCATTTATGGGGTACAATGTGCTGATAGGCCTTCCTGTCATATTAAACTAATCTCCCCAGAACTCTAGGGTTCCAGAAGGAGAGAGATGGCACATTCCTGGGGCAATTGCAAAGTGTCATAAAGGCACTACTGGGCTGGATGTGGTGGCTCACGCCTGTAATCCTAGCATTCTGGGAGGCCAAGACAGACAGATCCCTTGAGTTCAGGAGTTTGAGACCAACCTAAGCAAAAGAGAGACCCCATCTCTACAAAAAATAGAAAAGAAAAAAATTAGCTGGGCATCATGGCAGGCACCTGTAGTCCCAGTTACTCAGGAGGCTGAGCAGAGAATCACTTGAGCCCAGTGATTTGAGCTTTCTACGAGCTAGGCTAATGCCATAGCACTTTAGGCTGAGCAACAGAGTGAGACTCTCCCTCAAAAAAAAAAAGAAAGAAAGAAAGAAGGAAGGAAGGAAAGAAAGAAAGAAGAAAAGAGAGAAGGGCACTATTCACAAAGCTTTAGAGGAGTTTAGGAAAAGCAGCACAGGATGGGGCAAATGCCTAAGGGCTACAACAGTGAGGAGTCACTGCTATTCCTTAGGGGCCAAAGAAAGGAAGCAATTGCTAGACCCCAGAAAGAGCTGTGTTGAGTTGGCCCTGACAGGAGCTGTGGGCTTGGGATGGGGCATAGACAACTGAGGCCAATAGGGAAGGAGCTGGGGCAACAAATACTCTGACTTCACTTTTCTCCCTGCCTCCTCCCAGTGCCACCTTGGGAACTGGAGAGTGCAGTCCATATAGGGCAACCTCCCAGGCACAGAGCAGGGTGGGGACAATGAGGGAAATGGATCCAGAAGGGTAAAGGAGGACATGAAGATATGCAGCTTATATCACTTTTGCCTCATCATTGTCCAGATGGGAGATCCACAGTGGCTTCTTATGCAATATTGAGTTAAACTTGGTTCAAGAAATTCTACAACAACCCACCCTAATTCAGCCTTCTGTTTTCCTGTTTTATACATAAACTGGTATCCCAACGCTTCATGCCTGTTTTGTATATGTTGTATGTCTTCAACATACAGTATTTTAAACTCTCAGTCATAGATTTATGTTACTTAGAAATCCAAGTCCAAAGGGACTTTTATGCTTCTGAGAGTAAGCATCCTCCCAAGCCTCTCCAGGGCCATTGGAAGTCTGCCAGTTGGCAGCCTATGAGGGGAGCCATGATAGCCTGGCTGGTGTTGCAACAGCAAATGGACCCTTTCACTGCTGAGGGCATAAACTAAGAAGGCTCTGCCATAGTGGCAAGAGCCCACTTGCTACTCTTGCCACTAAAGCAGAGCCCAAGCTCTGAATTTGGAGAGGCTAGGCTTAAACTCTGACTGGGTTTTATCTCTAGTTGCTGACTAGATGAGTTACTTCTGCCCCTTGCCCCCGTCCTCATTTGTAAAACAGGGATAATCCAGACAGGACTTCACTGTGGTAAGGATTAAGTGAGATAATGAATGTAAAGAGACTAGCACATCTCCGCAGTTACTCAACTGGGAAAGGGTCTGTGTTTTGGTCACCTTTAATCTCTGTACCTAGCACAGTTCCTGGAACATAGTAGATGCTTGGTAATTGTTTCTTGGGCTGAACAGATGGGAGCTGGTGGTGTTAGCCAGTTCTAAGGGAGCTAACACTCTCTCTCTGTCTTTGCCAGGCTTCCTTTGCTTACCACTGAAGGTTTCTGAGGGTGACTGTGCGTCAGTGATCTACTTAACAACTACTTCCCCAGCACCCTCTTTGTATAAGGGTCTGTGATGCCTTGGCTTAGAGTTGACCGTAGACAATCTCGTCTCATTTTATTTCCCATGTCTGTGTTTACACTGCCCTCTGGTGCATATTTATGGGACACACATTAAATGAGGGTTTGTGACCTTTTCTTGACATTGGTTAAGAGATGCTCCCTTTGTGTGGACTGTTTGCAATTCTGCTAGGCGAGAAGGGTTTAAAACATATCCCCCCTTCTCCAATTTAGGTTACAGCACTTGAGGCTTACCAAACACAGAAGCTTTTGACCAATGTTTTTGACCCCTCAGCCATTAAATGCCATCCTTTTGGGCTCAAATTTCTCTCTACCACAGGCACTTTTATTTTGCCAAGACCCAAGAGGAATTGGTAGAGTTTATTTGATATCTTTCTCCCTGCTGTCTGCTTTCCTCTAATTCCTAATTCTTATGGCTGTCTCAGGTGCTCTCAAGGGTCTGAGGTCACAGGCAGTGTGTGAGCCAGGGTAGAACCAGAACCACCCGTATCTATCCAGGACCTGCAGCAGCCTGCCCCCCACTTCACTTGCTTCCCCTACTGCCTTGGCTGTCTGACTTCCCTTCCCGGAGCCAAGATAGGTCGCTGAAAGCAAAGTGGGACCCCACAGGGAGAAGGGATGAAGAGGGAGAGTAGGGGTTAAAGTTGAGTCCACCTTCCTCTGACTTCACCATGAAACCTGCCAGAAGTATCCACCTTTCATGATTAAGTTGAATTATATGAAATTGCTGATATGCCACAGTGTCTAACTATCCTCCACCCTTCCCTCTGCTCTCAAACATGGGCTGCAGGGAGCTGTTGTGTGTGGGCACCCATGGGCTGTGTGGGGGACCAAGTCTGGCAGAGGCAGCTCCGCAGCCCTAAGAACTCTTTATGTGCCCCACCAAACCTTAGGGACAGCTACTGGAGCAGGCCTGGTATAGCAAGCATCTAAAACTTGCTCAAGACATGAGGGCAAAGTGGCCTGGGAGATATTAAGCGGCAGAGTAAGTCACAGTTCATAGGACTCATTGGCGATATAACAGAGTTTCTCTTTTGAGAGTCACTCCTCTGCCTTGCAATCACTGGACTGACACATAGTTCCTGATATCTTGGAATCTCATGTAGGTTAGGGACCTGTTCTCTTTCTTCTCAGGGGGATGCAAACAAGAGAGGGAGGGGCTCAGCTGGGACCGTTTTAATCATCTATCCATCTACTCATTTATTCTTTCATTAAACAAATGGTTATTGAGCATCTGTGTGTGCCAGGTACTGTGGTAGGTGCTTGGAATATAGCAGTGGACAAAACAGAAGAAAATCTCTGTCAAGCCATTAATGACCACAGTTTGCTGTTGCCCAGCTAACCTTTCTGTTACAAAGGTGTGACCTCTTCTACCAAGGGATCATTAAACAGATGAACTTTTAACTTTATTAAGGGGAAATGCTCAGGATATACAATCCTCCCCAGAGGATTGGTTCCAGGACCTCCCTCCCATATCAAAATTCACTCCTGACATAAAATGGCACAATATTTGTATCATTTGTACCATTGCATATAACCTATGCAACCGTCTCATACAGTACTTTAAATCTCTAGATTTCTTATAACACCAGATATAATGTAAATTCTATGTAAATTGTTATCATACTGTCTTTTTGGTATTATGTTTTATTATTGTATTGTTGTTTTTTACATATTTATGTATATGTATATTTTGAATATTTTCCATCTATGTTTGGTCAAATCTGTGGATCCAGAACCCATAGATAGGAAGGGCTGATTGTAATGTTAACTTTTAAAAAGCCTGATACAGAGTTGTTTATACATGTAACATGATTCCAATTATTTTAACATACATGTGCACAAAAAAAGGGACAGAGAGGAAATAGCCCCTAAATATTAGTAGGGCACAGTATATTTCCTCGGATTTTCATAACCAGGTCCCCCATACCTACACTTTTCCTACAAGGTGACCTTGATCCTCCCACTGGGAGGTGGGGTCTAAGTTTCCTTTCTAAGAATCTGTGACTGTAGAGGCAATATAATTTCTGCCGAGTCTCTTGGGATGTCGATATTCTGATGGCAGACACTGTGCTCTGAGAGGGAACCCCACACAGAGGTGAGCTGGCAAAACCTCAGCTGAGGCCTCAGCTGACAGCCAATATCAGTCACCAGACATATGAGAGAGGAAGCTCCAGCCACCTCTGACTGCAACTGTATGAGAGACCCCCAAGCATGAACAGCCTAGCTTAACCTAGCCTACCCCCAGAATCAAAGATAGTAATGACCATTGTTTAAAGTATCAGAATTTGGAGGTGATTTGTTATGCAGCAACAGATATCCAGAAAAAATATTTAATGTGGGATTATGGGTATTAACAATACTTTCCCATATTTTCCCAGTATTTCTATGATGATCACTTATTTCTTTCATAATTAGTAAAAAATTCATTAAAAATAGCAACGTGGTCTAATATTTTTCACTTTACCAAGGGCGCACTGAATTTAGAGATTTAAACTATGTAGTAGGCTTGGAGAAAGCTTTCTATGCAAGATTTATTAGATATTGGAAAGGGTTAGGAAGATAAATTTAAACTGGTATGATGGTAAGACTGGTGGATTTGGAATGAGGAAACTTGGAAATGAATCTCAGTTTTCCGGGTGACCTTGAGCAAGCCATTGCTCAAATTCGGTTTTCTATTTTGAAAAATGCAGCTGGCTGCTTGATCAAGATAACATCCACCAGGGCGCCTGGTCCAGAAAAGGCGCTGTAAGTGGTAGGTGGATGCTGTCTAATTAACTCCAGTTATAACCGGCAGCTCTGCAAGCTTTATGGAGGGCGTATCCTTCATTGCCACCAGAAGCTACAGTTCTAATAATGAAAACTGCCTAGAAAGAACCATTAACACTTTAAAAAATAATAATAATAGTAACCCCCACATCCCCCAAAGCCACTAAATGGCCTTTCTAATGGTCCTTGCCACAACCCCCCTCCCGGCCAAGACTGGAAACTCTAGTTTTGCAGGTCTCAGGAGACCTCGATCCTATACTGATGGCCCGAGGGCCCGGGGGTGCAGCGAGGGCCGGATCGGGAAGCCCGGCCAGGCAGGAAGCTGCGCGGCCGCCCGCCGCTGGGGCCGGTGTCCCGGCAACCCCGGAACGCGCCTCCGCCGTAGCCGCAGGCGGCCGCGTCCCTCCGGTCCTTGGCTCTCGGTTCCTCGGCTCTCGGTTCCTCGCGTTCGGCAGCTCGGCAATTACGTTGCCAGTTGGTGCGTGGACCTCGGCCGCATGCTCCACGTAGGCCTCCGAGCGTAGACCCCGGGCTCCCTTGGGGAAAGGGTTAGAAAGACCCAGAGGTGGAAAAGAAGGACCGAGGTCCCGGGGACGGGAGAGGGTGGGGGAAGACAGCGAGCCCGGCTTAGGCTGGGGGCGAGTACTCGCTGGTGCGTTGGGGGCATCCAAATCAGGAAAGGTAGCGAGAAGGAGGCCAGAGACGCCTGACTTCCAATGGCTTGCGAAGTTTGTTTTGACTGATAACCGTTCTTACAAGGGTCTTCTCTTCATCTCCGGGTTGCTTTTACTATTTAAAATCAGCATAGATGAGCCCATGTACCCTGCAAACGCCTTCCCCCCAGTTGCAAGCGTAACCTGCGGCAGGGAGCAGAAGAAGGTTCCAGAGAAAGGAGACACTGGTATGACCAACAAGGAGAGCAGATAACAGTGGAGTTCTAAGAAATCTGGATGGCTGGGTGGGGATTTGGTTGCCATATACGCCGGGGGAGTGGGGGTGGGGGGTGCGGCCTGGGGTGGGGACACCTATAGATTTGATTAATCAATCGGTGCTTTGATTAATAAATGGTGACCCTGGATCTGCCGTGAGTCTGCTGGTCTCCAGAGTCTGTAACCTATCCTTTATGCCTTAGCTTGGATATAAGTAGATATGCAATATTATTTATTGGATGGGACACTTCTGGTAGAAATTATAAACAGTGTAAGGAAAGGTTTAAGTTAAATAATGGCTGGTAGTTAATTATTTAATTATTTAATTAAATAATGGCTGGTAGTTAATAATAGCTAAAGGCCAAGGAAGATTTTTTTTTTTTTTTTTTTTTTTTTTTGGGACAGGGTGTCACTATGTTGTCCTGGGTAGAGTGCCCTGGGGTCACAGCTCATAGCAACCTCAAACTCTTGGGCTTAAGTGATTCTCTTGCTTCAGCCTCCCATGTAGCTGGGACTACAGGTGCCTGCCACAACACCCAGCTATTTTTTTTGTTGTTGTAGTTGTCATTGTTGTTTAGCAGGCCGTGGCAGGATTCAAACCCGCTAGCCTCAGTGTATGTGACTGGAACCCTAACTACTGAGCTAGGGGCACGAAGTCAGAGGAGGATGTCTGAGGGTACATTTGCTTTTAGGTAACTGTCATGGAGCAGAATGGCCACAGTGTCCCAGAACATCTTGGAGTGTGTCCAAGCTGGGATGCTAGGTTGACGGCCCTGACCCATGAAACTGCCAGGACACAGACCTCTGTACAAGCTCACTGGAGGTATTGCTCCCCATAAGTGCCAGGGAGCCCATTGTCTCAGGTAAGAGGTGCTGGAGCACCTCAAAAGTGCAGCAGTCAGTCTTGGTAGGAGCCCTGACTAACTTCTCCTGTGGCTATTTATAGAAGTAATCCCATGGCTATTTATATCATAGGTGTGGAGACTGCCAAGCAATAATGTATGTGCTCTGATTTTTTTTTTTTTTTTCTGCAGTTTTTGGCTGGGGCCAGGTTTGAACCTACCACCTCTGGTAGGTGGGGTCGGCGCCCTACTCCTTTGAGCCACAGACATCGCCCCTGTATGTGTTCTGCTTTTTAACAAGAGACCTGTCCCTTCTCCATTCCCTTACTACCAAGGTGTTTCTTTTCAAGTGTCTCCCACAGGAGTGAGTTACAGATAAGTGGACTGCTGTCTGTAAAAAGGGAGTTGTAGAGTTCTGTCTTTGTCCCATCAGATCTTAGCTTGGTCCCTGGTCTTTGATCTGCTCACTTTCCTTCATAGGGAGGAGAGAAGAGGGAGGTACAACTCACCCCACCCAGCTATTACACAGATAGGCTGGGACTAACAGAGGACGGGAGCAGGAGGAGGTAGAAATACTGATTATCCACATGTGTCTGGAACAGCATGGACAAAAGGGCTCTGGGATTCTAACTTTAAGCTCTAGAACTTCCTGAAGTTTCCAGTTTGGCTTGGGGTAAAGGACGAAGCTACTATTATAAGGGTGTGCTAGGGATGCTCCACGTTTCTGAGTTAGGGGTATCAGAAGGGCAGCAGGCTCTCGCATCCCTGGACCACATTAACCAAAGAGCCATAACTCCCTTTCCTGCTCTGGAGGTGTGCCCGTTCAGGAGACTACATCTGGGTTCAGCGTAACATGGAGACCATGAGTTTCGAGAAAGAAAGGGCTCCACAAGCCAGTTGAAGATACATATGTGTGTGTGTGTGTGTGTGTGTGCGCGCGCGTGCATTTTCCAGCAGAGAGGGCCCATTGCTATTGTTATTTTTCATGGCGGAGGGGAGTGTCATCCAAAAAAGGGTGAAAAACCAGTATCCTAGAGTCTTAGGCTGCTTGTTGAGGAGATAAGAAGGGGTAGGAAGCTGAATGTTTGGTTAAAAGTGTATCCACATAAAATTAATATGGCGTGATGTATTATTTTTGTCTGCCCAGAGCTATTGTGAAAATCAGTTGAGATGACAAGTGCTATGGTTATGTAAGGTGTTATTCCTGCCTAAAGAAATGGAAATAATTATCCTGAATTCCACAGATGGCATCAAAGAAACAGACTTTTCTTCCAAACTCTCCTTTTCCTCCTGCATTCCTTTCTGGTCACCAGAACCTTCTCTAGGTGTTTTGGATTGCATCATCTTTTCTTATGTCTTGGTGTTTTAGAGACTTATTAGAATTTCCTGGCTTATGGCTTACTTGACATTTATTTCATTTGAATAATAATTCTCATGATAAATGATGAACTTTTCAAGAAGGGTATACCTCCTTTGCATGTTTGTTCCTCCCCACAGCTTTGTAAGCCAGGTGAGGGAGAGGGGCAGGCCTTGGAAGCTGGGTGTGGGAAGGTAATTTATAGGATGGTAACAGGATGGTACTCTATGCAATGGCAGCATTAGTCTCAGAACAGAAGGATTTGGACTTGTAGTTCTTTTATTCTTCTCTTACCTGGGAAAGGGCCAGGAGGCATTTTGAGGTCACATTTAAGTGTCTTCACCTCATGTTTGAAATTGAGTCACTTCTAGAAAGATCCTGTAGTCAGTTTTGTCAGGGCCCAGGACTGGCCTGGTCTCCGGCCCAGCTTAACTAGGTTCCGGATGCGGACCACTAAGCTACCTTGCTCAGGAACAGTTTCTCTTAGGTGCCTGAGGGCTGTCTACTTTAGCTGGAGAAAGAGAGAGAGAGGGTCTTAGAGTAAAGCAATCTTAGAATAGATAGATCTTAGTCTTTAGTAGAGCTTGGTAATCTTCAGCAGAACCATGCTGACGTTCTGCAGGCAGGAGAGGAGACAGAGTAAGCAGGTCCATGATAGAAAGCTCATGCTCCCAACTGCCTTCTCCTCCAGCCTAATATAAGGCTGATCTCGTACTGCTCAACACCACAGGTATAGAGACTGCCATTTCACCACTGCTCTCATCTTTGTGAGCTCTGATGCTTGTTTGGAGAGCTTAGTTCCTCTCCATGCCCTTTTCACCAAGGTGTTCCATTGTTGAGCTATGCAGGTATTTCTGATAACTCTTACTTCTCCTAGCCATAGGCTATACAGGCTGCTGCACAGCTTGATCTGGAGACTGTGCTGTTGCCAGTTTAGCAAAGAGATTGTTCTTCTGTCCCTGCCGATAAGACAAGCCTTCTTCTCCGTTACAGCAACCACAGGCCACTTTCTAGAGTGTTACCACCATAAAACAGTAAGCAAGGAAATAGGTCAGAGTTTTGGTGTCACTTCACTGCTTACTGTTCAGGTTCATGCAATACATTCAAATTTTGCTCCTAGAAAAAACAATAATAATAAACAAATAAAAAACCTGTGAGGGGTCCCTTTCTGGTATCATCTGTAGAGCTAAACAGTTCTTGCTTTGGTGAACTCTTAAGTCTTGTAATGGCAAATATACAATTACCATGTTTATGTGCTATGCAAAGGTGGCCAGTGTTAAGACCAATGGGCAAAAATTATTGTAAATAAATGATATAATTAATACCTCAGAACTCTGCATGCAAGTATCAACTTAGAAGACATCTTTAGCCTTGCTTTCCCTTCGTCTTCACATCCTTGTACACACATTTCATACCTTTTTCATAGATACATTTCTAGAAGAGGAACCATTGGTCAAATGGTATACATGTCTCATAGGGTTCAGAGGACACTTATGGCCAAAGTGCTCTTCAGTAAGATGGGGACATTTCCAACAGCAATGGACAGGAATGCCATTCCTCCAAACTCTGGGCATTTGTTACTTTAAATTCAGCTCTTTAATTATTTGGACAGATTGACTTTTTCCCCCAAATTGCCTGTTAGTATGTGATCCGTTGTTGAGTTACCTGATCATGCCTTTTGCCCATTGTTTTTCTTCTTTGGGCATTTACTTTCATGTTATAAACTTTTAAAAGCTAATAATTTGTCATGAATACAACTCTTTTTTTCTAACATGTAAGTTACAAATTCTCCACTGGTTTATTGTTTGCTATGGAAGTTTTCAATGTAAATATGTATATGTTCAAATTTATGCCTCTTTTCCTTTATTTCATCTGTATTTGTTATCTTTCTTATCAATAACTTCTCAACTTTAAAATTGTGTAAGCTTTCACTTATTTTTTCACTTTATTTTAATTTTTACATTTATACCTGTAATTCATCTTGATTATTCTATTTAGGATAAGAGATTTTATTTTTATTCCAAATGGTTAATTACTTGTTTCAGTAATTTTTTTTAGTAATTCATGTTTTCTTTGCTGAGATAAAATGCCACTATTATCAAGTAATATTTTATTCAATGTACATTTTTTATTTTCTTCTATATTTTAAAATTATTATTATTATTTTATTTTATTTTTTTATTATTAAATCATAGCTGTGTACATTAATGCAATCATGGGCACCATTCACTGGTTTTATAGACCGTTTGATGTATTTTCATCACATGGTTAACATAGCCTTCCTGGCATTTTCTTAGTTATTGTGTTAAGACATTCCTGTTCTACATTTAGCAAGTTTCACATGTACCCTTGTAAGATGCACCGTAGGTGTGATCCCACCAATCACTCTCCCTCCCCCATCCTCTCCTCTTCCCTCCCCTTCCTCTCCCCCCCTCATATTCTTAGGTTATAAGTGGGTTATAGCTTTCATATGAAAGCCATAAATTAGTCTCATAGTCAGGGCTGAATATATTGGATACTTTTTCTTCCATTCTTGAGATACTTTACTAAGAAGAATATGTTCCAGCTCCATCCATGTAAACATGAAAGAGGTAAAGTCTCCATCTTTCTTTAAGGCTGCATAATATTCCATGGTGCACATATACCACAATTTATTAATCCAATCATGGATCGATGGGCACTTGGGCTTTTTCCATGATTTAGCAATTATGAATTGAGCTGCAATAAACATTCTGGTACAAATATCTTTGTAATAATGTGATTTTTGATCTTCTGGGTATATACCAGTATTTTCTGGGTATACTGTAGTATTTTTTTCCTTCTTGTGTCTTTTCCTACTTATGTCTATAGAAGTAATTCTGGCCTCGCAAAATGATTTGGGAAGGGTTCCCTCCTGCAAAAAAAAAAAAAAAAAAAAAACAAAGAAAGAAAAAGAAAAAGAGCTTCTGAAAAAGTCCTTCTCAGACTGTTACTGCTTTTTCTTTAAATCTGTGAAACCATTCACCAGTAAATCTAAGACTAAAGTTTTCTTTATGGGAAAATTGAAAATTTCGAATTACAAATTTGATGTTAAAAATCTTATCATAACTTTTTTTAGTTTACTGAGGTCTTTAGAGATGATTAACAATTAATTATATGTAGTTATTAGAAAAGTATGCTTTTTTAAAAAGGTCCACAACCTTTAAATGTCTTAATTTCTCAAAGAGCCTCCTATAGCACTGATTTTCAACTGTTGTGCCGTGAGAGGATCTTAGGCATGCCGCAAATTTTTTTAATTAGTATTATTAAATCATAGCTGTGCACATTAATGCAATCATGGGGCACCATACACTGGTTTTATAGACCATTTGACAAATTTTCATCACACTGGTTAACATAGCCTTCCTGGCACTTTCTTAGTTATTGTGTTAAGACATTTATATTCTACATTTACTAAGTTTTACATGCACCCTTGTAAGATGCACCATAGGTGTAATCCCACCAATCATCCTCTCTCTGCCCATCCTCTCCCCTCTGTCCCCTCCCTCTCCCTCTTCCCCATATTCTTAGGTTATAACTAGGTTATAGCTTTCATATGAAAGCCATAAATTAGTTTCATAGTAGGGCTGAGTACATTGGATACTTTTTCTTCCATTCTTGAGATACTTTACTAGGAAGAATATGTTCTAGCTCCATCCATGAAAACATGAAAGAGGTAAAGTCTCCATCTTTCCTTAAGGCTGCATAGTATTCCATGGTGTATATATACCACAATTTATTAATCCATTCGTGGATCAATGGGCACTTGGGCTTTTTCCATGATTTAGCAATTATGAATTGAGCTGCAATAAACATTCTGGTACAAATATCTTTGTTATAATGTGATTTTTGATCTTCTGGGTATATACTTAGTAGAGGAATTATAGGATTGAATGGCAATTTTTTTTGAAGATCATTAATTAAATTATTTTTCAAAGAAGTTTAAAGCACAGTAAGCATAATCTTTTCTTTTACCCCTCCCCTTTTTTTGATTACATATTTTAAGTGTGCTATGGAAGTTTAACTATGGGTTCAAATGTGCTGTGAGATAAAAAAAAAAAAAAAGGTTGAAAAACACTGTCCTATCAGCTTCTTCCTGAGACCATAGATATTCTGCATGTAATCTTTTGCCTCCAGGTGTCCATGGGTCTGCAATTCCCTGCAGTTTTCTTACACCTGGGTGTCCTTCCACTGCTTTCCATGGCTTCCAGCCTGAGATCCAAACAATGCTCCTGTTTCCTGTCTGATCTCTGAGTCAGGAAAGAGAAAAACCATTCTCTAGAGAAGCCTTCCGACAGGCTGACATGTTGCAAACAAATTCCACTCTTCTTCCATCTTAAGTGAAGGAACCAGGAGTTGGACCTTTTCCTCCCAACAGCTCCATGCCACGCAGGGAAGTGAAAAGGGTAAAGGTGTGTAAAATTTCCACAGAATTTTCTGTCATCATGTATATGTCTTTTTGTTGATTTGACATTCCATTGGTTTCTGTAGATCTTTGATTGGTTTTCAGACCTTTTATAAGGTTATTTTTTGCATTCTCTTTATCTGTTGTCTCTTTGATGTTTCCACAGGGGAACAAGAGTCCGGGGCTTCTTAGTCTGCCGTTTTGCTGATGCCACTCATGGACACGTGTTCAATTTTTAATACTTATAGGAACATGCTGATATTTTACTTTTAACCTTATTCAGTTTTGGTCTTTTTTTTTTTTTTTTTCAGTTTCTGGCTGGGGCTGCGTTTGAACCCATTACCTCTGGCATATGAGGCCAGCACCCTACTCCTTTGAGCCACCCCCAGTTTTGGTCTTTTATACCTGTTATGAAGTCTGTCCATTTTGCCTGGATTCACGAATTTATTGGAATAAATTTATTTAAAATATCCCATCATTATTCTTTTAATGTCTGTAGGTTATATTATGCTATTCAAACTTTCAGTTTTGATGAGTGTCTTCTTTTGTTATTCTTGGGCAGTCTATCTGATGTTTTACAAATTGTTTTGATCGTTACAGAGAACCAGTTTTTTTTATTTCAACAGTTTTCTGTATAGTTTGTTCATTTTCTATTATATTGATTTCTGCTCTTTATTAGTTCTTTCCTTCTACTCACCTTGGGTTTATCCTGCTCATCTTTTTAGAAAAATCTTAGCCTCTGTCCTTTTGAAAGTATTTAAATAATTAATTAATTAATATCTACATCCCTGCCATAGCTGCATCTCACACATTTTCATATGTTTATTCTCATTTTCAGTCAATTCAAAGTGTTTTCTAAATTGCTTTGTGATTTCTCATTTTATCTATGGAATGTTAAAATTTTTCCTGTTTAATTTCCAAATATTTTTCAATTTTCTGATATGTTTCAGTTTTTGGTTTGTCATTCAATTCTGTCATGGTCAGAGAACACATAATGCATGATTTCAAACCTTTTTCTTATGTTCAAACCTTTTCTTATGTTCTTAAAATCTCTATTAACATCCCTTCAAATACATGTTTCTTGCTTTATTGGCTCTCTGAGACAAGGATGGAATGATTTAAACATTTGTGCAGCAATATATTCAATGAAAAACGTGCATATCAAAATATCCCAGGAGAGTAAAGTGAAGTAGAATGAGAGTATGTTAGCTTGGCAGAACAAGATGCTCTTCTCTTGGAGAAACAAACACAAAATGTAAAACGTTTTTCACTCTCAATAGTCACTCATGTAACTGTGGTTTTACTATTTACCCATAAACAGCATTTTGTTCATTCAGCATTCATGAATATAAGTTATGTTCCAGGAATGTTAGGTGTTGAAACTGACTTTGTTAAATTTTGATGAGGAAACAGTATGCTAACTGGTTTGGCTTGAGGTCTTAGAGTCAGCCTGCCTGGGCTCATTGGGCAAGAAATTTAACCTTCCTTTCCCTGTTTCCATCTGTAAAATGGACATGGACGTGATTCCAATTCTTTCTGGGTTATTGTTAATATTAAATGCAGATCATTGTTGAGATTGAGTTAAAACCGTGTCTGGCGTGTGTAAAGTCTTCAAAACGGTTAAATGCAGTGAGTGAGTGCCAGGAATATAGTAACCACTTAATAAGGTTGGTACTTCCTCTCATCGGCATCTTTTTCCTGTATTGTGAGTTCCATGAGGACACCATGCTCCTTATTGTTTCTCCAGTGTGCTGCCCTGGTGCCAGGCACATAGCAGGAACTCCAAAATGTTTGTTGAAAAAGAACAACCATTTCTGTTAGCGATGAGGTAGGTGTCTATTAGAGACAGTCAAGCTCATTCATTACCATGACCTTGATAATGACAATTTTAGATGAGAAATGCTAGGTCTACCTTTTTTGGAATGTGCATTGTGCAAGAGAAAGGATTTTGCCTGCTTTTTACCTTTTAAAAATTAATGTGTCCCAGGTATTTAGAAGAGTACCCAACACCTAATGCACACTTAATTGAGTATACGCCCAGCTGACATGGCTGTAACTGTTGCCAAGATCTCTTTGCGTGCGTGTGTGTGTGTGTGTGTGTGTGTCCAGAAGTTCATTTTCTTTTCTTAAAATGGAATTGTATACTTTTAAGGTGTATACCATGTCTTGATATACATATACATAATGAAATGGTTACTTCATCATTTCAGCATATCCATATCTTCACATAGTTACTCTGTGTGTGTGTGTGTATGTGTGTGTGTGTGTGTGTATAATGAGCACCTGAAATCACTCTCTTACACTGTTTCCAGTATACAATACACTATTATTAACTACACTCATCATGCCATACATTAGATCTCTAGATTTACTTATCCTACTTAAATGCAACCCTGTATGCTTTGACCAACCTCTCCTATTTCCCACCCACTCACCTTCTAGCCCTGGTGACCACCATTCTATTCTCTGCCTCTATGTATTTGACCTTCTTACATTCCACATATAAGTTAGATCATATAGTATTTGTCTTTTGGTGTCTGGCTTATTTCACTTAGCATAACACCCTGCAGGTACATCCTTGTTGCCACAAATGAAGAATTTTACACTGTTAAAAGGCTGACTAATGCTCTATTGTCTGTATACACCACAATTTCTACATTCATTATCCATTGAGAGACACTACATATACTAAATTTATATACAAAATATGTACATATTATATACATATGTAAATGTATGATTTATATCTCAATGTATTATACATTATATTTTATATAAAATATTAATGTACATGTATAATGTACAGCATAGTCACCATGCTGTTTATTACATCCCCAGAACTTATCCATTCTATAACTGAAAGTTTGTACCCTTTGACCAACAGTTTTCTTTATAGTTTGTTCATTTTCTGTTTATTGATTTCTGCTCTTTAAGTCCCCTGATCCCTCTGACCCCACCCCTAGGCCATGGCAATAACCATTGTACCCTGCTTCTGTGAGTTCAGCTTTTTTAATTCCACATGAGTGAGGTCAAACCGTATTTGTCTGTCTGTGTCTGGCTTCTTGTCTTCTGGGTTCATCCATGTTGTCACAAATCACAGGATTTCCTTCTCTTTTCATGACTGAGTAATATTTCATTGCATATGTCTATCACTTCTTTTTATCCATTCATCCATCAACAGACACTTAAATTGTTTCCAAATCTTGTCTATTGTCAATAATGCTGCAATGGACATTGGGGGTGGAGACATCTATTTGAGGTACAGATTTCATTTTCTTTGAGTATATAACGAGATATGGGACTTCTGGGTCATATGGTAGTTCTATTTTTAAGGAACTGCCATATTGTTTTCCATAGTGGCTGTACCATTTTACATTCCTACCAACAGTGTACCAGAGTTCCCTTTGTTCATTTTTTTCCTTGGTTGGGGATTCATTGAGGGTACAAAGGACCAGTTTCATTGTTGCATTTGTTAGATAAAGACCCTCTTATAATTGTTTCACACCCCCAAAGCCAGAGTTCTCTTTATTCCACACCCTCACCAACACTTGTTATCTCTTACCTTTCTGATAATGGCCATTTGACCTAATCTGAGCTGATATCTCATTGCGTTTTTAAATCTTTGACTGCAGACTGCTCAGAAACAAAACGAGCCTACAGGTGTCTTTTGCACCAAGGGAACATCTTGTGTTGAACACCTAAAAAGGCTTTGTTCACACCAAATGAACATTTTTTTTTTTTTATTAAATCATAGCTGTGTACATTAATGTGATCATGGGGCACCATACACTAGTTTGTTTGAATGCCTAAAGTTGTTGTTCTCAGTCAAAAGATTAATTTGTATTTCACTGATTATTAGTTGTTGAGAACATTTTCATATCCCTGTTGGCCATTTATATGTCTTCTTTGCCAAAATGTCTGTTCAGGCCTTTTGTTCATTTATCAATTGGGTTATTTCACTATTGATTAGTGTGGGTTTCTGATGTATTTTGGTTATTAATCCATTATCAGATATATGGGTGGAAAATATTGTTTCCCACCCTGTGGGGTGATTTTTAATTTTGTTGATTATTTCCTTTGTTGTGTAGAGTTTTGTAGATGCCACCTCTGTTCAACATAGTACTAGAAATACTAGCAAGAGCAATCATCCAAGGAAAAGAAATAGAAGGCATTCAAATCAGCAATAAAGAAGTACACTCATCCTTGCAGATGACATAATGCTATATTTAGAAGTCCCTAAAGACTTCACAAAAGGCTCTTAGAACTAATAAGCTCATTCAGTAAAGTCGCAGGATATGCAGTCAATGTACAAACATCAGTCGTGTTTCTTTACACATACAATGATTTGTCAAAAAGAAAATCAAGAAAACAGTCCAAATTACAGTACCATACAAAAGAATAAACTATTCGGGCATAAACTAAACCCGGGAGGTGAACATTCTGTCCACCAAAAAATATGAAACCTTGATGAAAGAAATTTAAGGTAGCACAAATAAATGGACAGATTCCCTGTGTACATGGACTGGAAGAATCAGTATTGTTAAAATGTCCATACTATCCAGAGTGGGGTACATGTCCAAGACAATCCATTTAAAAATTCAGATGACATTTTTCACAGAAATTGAAAACACTATTCTAAAATTCACATGGAAGCACAAAAGACCCCAAATAGCTGAGGCAATGTAGAGAAAGGAGAATAAAAGTGAGTGCAAGGGTTATTCCTCCTGAGGTCAAATTATATCACAAAGCTATAGTTATCAAAGCAGTATGGGTACTGGCTTAAACACAGGCACACAGACCAATGTAACAGAATAGAGAGCCCAGAAATTTACCTAATCATATAGGTCAAGTGATATCAGACAAGGGCACCAAGAGGGCACAATAGGAGAAAGAAGAGTCTTTAATAAATGATGCTGGGAGAAGTAGATAAATACATGCAAAAGAATGAAAATGGACCCTTATCTGACACCATATACAAAAATCACCTCAAAATGTATTAAAGTCTTAAACATGAGGCCTGAAATCATTAAACTCCAAGATGAAAATTTAGAGCAAAAAGCTCTTTGATATTCCATCTAGGAAAATTATTTTTTAGATATGACAGCAAAAGCTCAGGTTACACAGACAAAAATGAAAAGGGGGGACTACATCTACTCTTCTAAATGTCTAGAGCTTTGTATTAAGGCCTAGCCCTAGGTCTAGCTTCATGAAATGTACAATTTTGTTTCTGGTCATGTTTTCTGTTAAAAAGTGTCTGATATTCATATATCCATTCTGCTTTTGGTTGATTAGTGTTTGTAAGGCATTTATTTTTTAACCAAGTCACATTTTATATGCAAAGAAAGTTTATGTAAACAGCATCTAATTGGGTCTGCATTTTCTTCAATTCTGGCAATCTTTGTCATTAACTCAGAGGTTTTATATCCTTTTAATTCAACACAATTATCCTATTAATCTTGTGCATCACATTAATTTTTGTATGTAGAACCATCTTTGCATCTCATAGATAAATCTCATTTGTTCATTGAATCTCAATTGTTCATCTCATCTCAATTGATAAATCTCAATTGTTCATCTCAATTGATCCTTTTACTGTGCTGTTGAATTTAGTTTGCTAATATTTTGTTGAGAATTTCTGCATCTATCTTCAATAGGAATATTGTCCTGTGGGTTTTTTTTTTTTTTTTTTTTTTTTTTCTTCTTCTTATAGTGTCTTTGTCTAGCTTTGCTGTCAGGGTGATGCTACTCTCATAGAATGATCTTGGAAGTATTCGCTCCTCTTCAATTTTTGAGAGGAATCAGAGAAAGATTAGTGTTAATTTTCTAAAAATGTTTGTTACCATTCACCAGCAACTTTACCTTGCAAATTCAAATAATGTAACTTAATCGTATGTACCCTCATATTAACCCAAAATAAAGAAAAGGGCAGGGAGGGAAGGTAAGATGGTTGACTGGAGCCAGCTTTCAACAGAGGCTCCCATCCATATGGAGAGAGACTAGTCAGAATGAACACTATGAAGCTGAAGGTTGGGAGCTGAGCTGAGAGAGGATTGATGAGGCAAGCTGCGACCTCAAGGAAACAAAACGTCAAGTACAAAACCCATCACCAGGAGTATGAGAGTCCCCACCTCCCCAGAGATTGGCTTGCTGTGTGCTCTCTAAAAGTAAGCAGTGAAGAGAAGATCTCTTGCTTTACCCCATGGGACAGAGCTGATGACTCTGGGACTCCTTCTCCAGAGAGGTCCTGCCTGTGAGCCTGGGAATTCTCTTGCCCAGCATAAAAGTTGAACAAATATTTCCCCCACAATTTTGAATTCCTAGTCCACCCTTTCTCCCTCACTTGACGGTCTGCAGGCCTGCCGCCTTGGGAAGGCTGGTCATCGCTTGGGCCACGGCACAGGGGAGCTGAACCTGTGACTTGAGTGGAAGTTGGGAGATGCAGGAGGAGGGGGACTCATGAGGCACCACAAAAATGCCTGGCTGTGGTGGGGCAGCAGCAGCATGAGGGCAGCATGGCAACTGGTGTGGCGGCAGTGTCAGTGCACCCACCGGGGTCAGATTTTATTTTGTTACATTTTTATTCTTTATTAAATTAAGACTCTGTACATTGATACTTTTATGGGGTACAGTGTAGTGATTTGATATACAATGTGAAATGCTTACATCCATCTGGGGTCATATTTTGGAGAGAGACTTCCCCAATTCTGTGGACTGCTAGAGGGAGCAGGACCTCAGCACCACAGGGGTACCAGAGGCAGAGTGCAGCTGGGACAAAGGCATGGACTCTGTGGGAGAGAAATATGCACCACTAAGGTAAGTGCCAGCTGGAGATAGACTCTGGTGGAACACTCTCCTGTTTCTGCTGAGCACCGGAGGGAGCCGGACTTGAGCCCCTCCACCTTGCCTGCTGGTGGCAGAGTAGGGTGGCTGAGGAGGCACTGACTCCCATTTGATTCTGCCAGGCACATATCTCTAGTGCATTTGCTCATACCAGGGAACCGGACCATGCCCCTTGGGGTTACCAGTGGCTTGGTGTGTCTGTGGTATGAAATGTGGAAGGAGACACCGACCCCCCTGGATTGAATCTGTGGCTGAGCAGGCCTTCCTGACTCCATTGAGCCTTGAAGGGAGCCACACTCCAGCCTCTTGTGTTTTGTGGATGGAGCTACCAATGGATCCCTACTGACTGGTTGCTGGAGTCCTTTTGATCTCTCCCAGTTAAGCAGTGATTGTCCTGGCTGGGACAATAGGTTTGTAACTCTTGACCTGGGCTGGCCACCAGGAGACCCTCCAAGGTTGAATCCTGGTTGTATTGTAGAGGGAGGGACTGATTCCCCTCTTCCAGTTTTTGCTGGAGGGGGGCAGGGTGTCTTAGTTACTGATATCTCTCCCCAGATGAGATTTCAGCCCAAATCTGCCAACTCACTAGGATTGGATAGAGTCTGGCTGTCAACGAGACAGAGCCAGCTAGCCCCATCACACCAATCAGGTCCTCAGAGTCTCTGGCTTGAGGACTGAAAGGGACCTTTGTAAAGATGTAGGGGAAAAGCCACAGTCACCAGTCCCAGTCCCAGTTCTTTGGTAAAGGACTAATTAACTACAAATCCTGGAGCTCTCAATCAAATCTCACCCTACTATCTTCACTAGCCAAACTTTGAAAAACAATCATGGACGGAACCAACAGAAAAACTCTGGCAATATGAATAGGCAGACTAGATCAGCTCCCACAAGGAATGACAAAGGAGATATGCCAGAAGATTTCATAGATAAACAAATGGCTGAATTGCCAGAAACAGAATTCAGAATATGAATGGCTAATAAATATAATGAATGAATAGAATGGAGGAAAAGATGGAAATAGAAAGCCAAAGAGTTGTGCAGAAGTTGTCTCGAGAAACCAATGAATTCAAAGAAAAATGACCTAGGACATGGACACAAGGAGAAAACAGATAGCAGAGCTTAAAGAAAGGAAAAAGCTATTTGATGATCAGTACCCATAGCTCAGTGAGTAGGGAACCAGCCACATACAATGAGGCTGGCAGGTTTGAGCCAAGCCTTGGTCTGCTAAACAACAATGACAACTGCAATTAAAAAGTTGGGCCATTGTGGTGGGTGCCAGTAGTCTCAGCTACTTGGGAGGCTGAGGCAAGAGAATCGCTTAAGCCTGGGAGTTTGAGGTTGCTATGAGCTGTGATGCCTGAGCACTCTATGAGGCTGACAGCTTGAGACTGTCAAAAAAGAAAAAAAAGAAAGAAAGAAAGTAAGAAAGAAAGAAAGAAAGAAGGAAAGAAAGAAAGAACTAATCAAGGAGCTCCAAAAGAAAGAAAGAAAGAAAGAAGAAAGAAAGAAAGAAGGAAGGAAAGAAAGAAAGGAAGGAAGAAAGAAAGAAAGAAAGAAAGAAAGAAAGAAAGAAAGAAAGAAAGAAAGAAAGAAAAGAAAAAGCTAATCGAGGCGCTCCGAAATTTAGTAGAATCCCTCAGTAATACAGTGGAACAGGCAGAAGAAAAGATGTCTGAAATTTGAAGACACCGTTTTGGACCCTCCCAAATGCTCAAAGAAGCAGAGAGTCGAACATCAAAAAGTGATCATTCTCTAAGAGAGTTATGGGACCGCTCCAAATGATCAAACATTCATCTTATTGGAATTCCTGAAGGAGAAGAAGATGGTCCTAAAGGCACAGACCCTACTTCAAGATATTATGGAGGAGAATTTCCCAAACATTGCAAGAGTTACAGTAATTCAGATAGTAGGCAGTTTTAGACCTCCAGCAAGACCCAATCCAAATAAAGCATCTTCTAGACACATTGTAATCAACTTTGCCAAAGTTAATAATAAGAAGAAAATTCTGCAAGCAGCCAGACTTAAGAATAGTATAACCTGCAAGGGGAAGAATATTAGAATCACTGCAGATCTCTCAGCCAAAGCCTTTCAAGCCAAAAGAGGATGGTCAGCGACCTTCAATTTCCTAAAACAAAACAACTTTCAACCCAGGATCATATATCCAGCTAAACTGAGTTTCATTTCTGATGGAAAAATAGAATAATTTACTGACTTACACTTACAGAAATTTGCCATAACTAAACTGGTTCTCCAGGATGTTCTCAGACCCATCCTCCATGATGATCAGCACAATGCTCTACCACCAAAGTAAACTCACCCAGAAAGCCGTGAACAAAACCTAACATCCACAATGGTGGAAAGATTAAAAATATCCACTGGACATTTGAATAACATGATACCCAAAACACTACCATGCTTATCAATTATCTCAATTAATGTGAATGTCTTAAATTGTCCTCTAAAGAGGCACGAGTTGGCTGACTGCATGCAAAACCTCAGTCCAGATATGGGTTGCATAAAAGAGTTTACCTTACCTTATAGGATAATAAAAGATTCAGGGTGAAGGGATGGACATCTATAATACAGGCATATTGAAATCAGAAAAAAGCTGGGGTTGTAATTTTATTTGCAGATACAATTGGTTTTAAACCAACATAGATAAGGAAAGATAATGATGGACAGTACATATTTGTCAAAGGAAACAATCAACATGAAGAGATTTTGGTAATTAACATTTATGTGCACTAACAGAATGCTCCTCAATTTATAAAGCAAGCCCTAACAGATATGAACAATTTGATATCTTCCAGCACTATAACAGTTGGCAATTTCAGCACCCCTTTGGCAGTTTTGGATAGATCCTCCCAGAAGAAACTAACCAAATAAATAATGGAATTAAATTTGACTGTAGAATACATGCACTTAACAGACATCTACAGAACATTTCATCCTAATAAAACTGAATACACATTCTTCTCATCAGCCCATGGATCATCCTCCAAAATTGATCACATCTTAGGCCACGAGTCTAACATCAGAAAATTTAAATGAATAGAAATTATTCCTTGTATTCTCTAGGACCATCACAGAATAAAGGTTGAACTCAACAGTAATAGGAATCTTCCTACTCAAACAAAGTCATGGAAACCACATAATCTTATGCTGAAATATAGCTGGGTCAAAGATGAGATGAAGAAGGAAATCACCTTGGGGGAAGTGCCTGTCACTCAAAGGAGTAGGTTGCCAGCTCCATATGCAGGAGGTGGTGGGTTTAAACCCAGCCCTGGCCAAAAAATGCAAAAGGAGGAGGAGGAGGAGGAGAAGGAGGAGGTGGAGGAGGAGGAGGAGGAGGAGGAGAAGGAGGAGGAGGAGGAGGAGGAGAAGGAGAAGGAGAAGGAGAAGGAGAAGGAGAAGGAGAAGGAGAAGGAGAAGAAGAAGAAACAGCCCAAACCAATAGAATGTTAAAATAAATCCTAGGTTCTAAATTATCACCTTTACAAAACTGTCCATGATGCTTCAACTTTATTCTTCAATAGGAACCAAAGACCAACTTGGGTACTGGTCTTGTTCTAAACTTTCAGTTCCCATAGTCAATGATACTTGGGATGACCAAAAGATTATTATTTACTTATTTGTTTATTCATCGTGTTTGAATTTAGTTTTCAAAACCTAGTTTGTAACAGGCAATGTGCAGCCTGGGCACATCCGTCAGTGACAAAGCAGATATGGGTTTGCCTTCATGCACCTGGCTGTTGAATCAGATAGACAAGGAGGACAGTGAGGAAGAATGAAAATGTAGGGCAGTCCTAGACCACTTTTATACAACTGGATGGTGGCATTTGTTTTTCTTTTCTTTTTTTTTTTTTTTTTTTTTTTTGAGGGTATTTTTGCAGTTTTTGGCCAGGGTTGGGTTTGAACCCACCACCTCCGGCATATGGGGCCAGTGCCCTACTCCTTTGAGCCACAGGTGCCGCCCTGGATGGTGGCATTTTTTACTAGGAAAGATTGAACTGAGGATTATCTAGTCTCGGTTTTCATGTCCAGTTAATTTGGCAAAACTACATCATTTTTGTTTTTTATTTGTTGGTTGGTTCATTTGCTTTCACCTGGAGGCCCATGATTTCTCAGATTTCTCTTTTTATTATACTAGTATCTGTTGTTCAATACAGAGAACATAATAAATTGGATGTGGGGGATAGATGTATTTAAAAAAGGAGGTGGGAAACTGCTAGCTAAATTCTATCAATTCTTAAATTTTCTTGCTGGATTACTTTTTTAAAGAGAAGTGTCTCTTCATATCCCATTCACTTATATAGCTTGATTTAACTGTTTGCAGGGATGCTATTTTGTTTCACATCTTTATTTTGGTTATACAAATTTTTTCCAAAAAGTGTGACCTTGAAGATTTTGTGTTGCTTATTTGAAGGCAAAATTAGTTTTCTCAACTTACAGAAAGAAGCTTGGCTTGGAATCGTTTTTCTACCCCTACAGAATTAACGTGATGGGTATTTCTTGTCTGTTGTTTACAAGCAATGCTAAAAATTATGGTGGCTTGCTTTCCCAAATCTCTGCTTGTTTCACTTTGCAATAAATTTGTACGCAGAAGCATAGGGGAATCTCATAATGAAGTCCAGTAAAACAGGGAGGTACAGATGCTCAGATACCCACCCTCATAGGGGAAGGGGCACTGTGGGGTGCTGGAGTAAATGATTCTCAGTGGGAATGAACCCAAATAACAATGGCCTGGGGCAAAAATTCTCTGAGCTCGTGGCAAGTGGTAGGAAGATGAGGGGCAGAACTTCTTTGTGAATAAAGATTATTTTCTGCAGATAAAGTCATCCAGATTTTCTCAGAGCTGCCCCCAGAAGAATAGATAAAAAGTCTATCTGGGCAAGATGATGGTTCCCAATCTCTTCTTTCCTCTGGTGGCCAATCCTCCCTTGTTTGCAATGTGATTCCCAGAACGGGAGGGCTTAAATCTAGGGCATTTCTTTCAGAAAGGAGTTCTCTTTCAGAGATATTCCAGAAAAAATCCTTCCTCGTGCTTTCAAAAAACAAAAAGGATCAGACAGATAAGGGGGTAGGAAAATTTCAGAAAAAGATGGTTCTCAGGCACATTTCTGTGGCCCTTCTATTTTCTTTAATTCAAAGCACTCAGCATGCCAAAACACCACGTTTGGGGGTAATACTTTCTGAGCCACAACAATATAAGAGCTTTTCAGAACATATTGAGAATTCACTCATTCATTCACTTACTTATTTACTCAATCATCAACTAATTCATTTGTATATTCAACATTTTTTTTTTTTTAATCACTTTCAATGTACCTGAAACATCTGTTCTCTTGGACCTAGTGGTTAAGGAAATAAACAAAATTAATAAAATTATTAAATCTCTATTCCAACAATGTTAACATTATTTTTAGTAGGGGGGATAGATAAACAAAACATAAATGAACAAATGCATAGCATGTCAGGGGAGAGTATGACAAAGAAAAATAGAGCAAAATACTAGCTTAGAAAAAAATTGCGGCAGGTGAGAAAGAGCTGTATTGAAAATTAGCATCTGAGCAAAGATCTAACTCAAGGCACAAAGACAGAGATCCAGGGGTATATTTGAGAACAGCAAAACTCACTCATTTACTCATTTTTTCAGAAATTTTAAAGAATTCTACTTTTGGTAATATCTCTGCTAACCACCAAAGATAAAATTGTAAGTAAAGAGTCACTGTTCTAAAGAAGTTTAGAATAACTAATACATTTTTATTCTTTCATTCATCATTTCATAAATGTTACACAGGTGAATTGAATGATAATCATTCTCCAATATCAGTGAGAAAACATACGTACTTTCTTTAAAAATCTATGGTGCATCTTAGAATGGGTACAGGCGATTGCACTAATGTACACAGCTATGATTTAACAATAAAAATAAATAAATAAA
>CAUYPK010010693.1:0-23423 GCA_963574355.1 Loris lydekkerianus
TTAATAATTAAAATCTCATCATATTGGTTATTACCTTTAACAAATATGAAGTCACCATTCTTATTCTTCCTTACTTTTGTTGGTTTAAAGCCTATTGTATCTGCAAATAGAATTGCAACACCTGCTTTTTTCTGATTACCATTTGCCTGAAATATGGACGACAATCTTTTCACCCTGAGTCTATATTTATCTTTTAAGGCAAGATGTGATTCTTGTATGCAGCAAATATCTTGCTTGAGTTTTTGTATCCAGTCAGCCAACCTGTGCCTCTTTAGAGGACAGTTTAAGCCATTCACATTAGTAGAGGATATTGATAAGTCTGGTAAAATTTTGGGTATCAAGTTTATGAAAGTCCAGTGGACATTTTTAATCCTTTCGCCACTGTGGAAGTTGGAGTTTGATCAGAAGTGTCTGAGTGAGTTTATTTTTGTGGTAGAGGATAGGTCTGAGAATATCCTGAAGAGCTGGTTTGGTTATGGCAAATTTCTTCAACATATGAATGTCATTAAAGTATTTAATTTTTCCATCATAAATGAAACTCAGTTTAGCTGAATACAGGGTCCGGGGTTGAAAGTTATTTTGTTTTAGGAGATTAAAAGTCAATGACCACCCTCTTCTGGCTTGAAAAGTGTCAGCAGTGAAATCTGCAGTCATTCTAATATTCTTCCCTTTGTAGGTAATGGATTTCTTACATCTGGCTGCTTTCAGAATTTTCTCCTTCATATTAACTTTAGTGAAGTTATTTATGATATGGCTGGGGGATGTCTTATTTGGGTTGAGTCGTACTGGGGTTCTGAAACTGTCTGCTATCTGAATTTCAGAATCTCTTGGCATGTCTGGAAAATTCTCTTTCATAATTTCGTGGAGAGGAGCCTCGTGCCTTGCGAAGCCACTTCATCACTTTAAGGAATTCCAGTGAGGCAGATATTAGCCTTCTTCTAATTACCCCACAGCTCTCTGAGAGAATGATTCTTTTTTGCTATCCATTTCTCTTCCTCTTTGAGAGTTAGGGAGCGTTCAAAAGCTTTGTTTTCAATGTCAGAAATCCTTTCTTCTGCTTGCTCCACTTTGTTACTGAGGGATTCTACCATATTTTTCAGATCTTTGAGGACTGAAAATTCTTGCTTCAATGTGTCAAAATCTTTGGTGGTTTTGTCTTTAAATATTTTGAATTCTTGAGACAACTTTTCAATTTCTCCTCGAATTTCTAATTCCAACTTTTGAATTGCTGCTCGAATTTCTAATTCCAAATTTTCCTCCATTCTTTTAATCTTGTTTGTAATCCAAATTCTGAATTTGATTTCTGACATCTTGGCCAGCTGTTTATGAATGGGATCTTCAGTTACATCTGCCATATCTTTCCTTGGGGGGGGGGGGGGTCGATCTATTCTGGTTATTGACATTACCAGAGTTTTTCTGCTGATTTCACCCCATGATTATTTTGCACCATTTGACTTTTCCCCTGGAGGTTTGTTGAGGACCCGTGCAGTGCTACGGCCTCAGAAACTTGGGACCCATTTGGTTTGGTGGGGCTAAGTGGCTCTGTCTTGTTTTCAGCTGGTCTCTATCAGACCCTAGTGAAACAGTTACTCTGGGTTGAAGTCTCAGCTGTGGAGAAATATCAGCAATTCAGTCACCCAGCCCCCCTCATAGGTAACAATTGGAAAATGAATATCAAACCTTCCTACAACCACACACCCAGGGCACCACTTGGATAGTCCTTGGGCAATTGGCTTAGTTCAAAAGGTCCCAATAAATTGTCTCAGTTAGCACCTGTCTCTGGTGGGGGAGTTTAAAAGGTCTCTGGCAACTGGATCAAAGGGGTCTGCTGACAACTCAAATATGATTGGCTCCGGTGCTCTGTGAAGTCAGGAGGACCTACCCAGCAAATAGATTAGTCTGGGAAGGTTTATGCCTCCTTCCCTACTTTGCACCTCTGTCGCACCCAGTCACTGATAACCCCACAGGGCTGTGACCCATTTGCCTCCAATGAGCAGATACTCCAGGGGTTTGCACCTGCCTGAATCACAAGAAGATCTGTGTTTGCTCAGCCAGGCTGCTGTTCTCTGCCTTTGTCCAGCAGGGGGAGATAAGGCTTGACAACCTCTGGAGGCTGGAGTTGTTCACTCAGTTCCATCCCCACCCCTGATTGATGTTACTGATAGAACAGAACAACTTTGCATGAATTTGTATCTGTCCCTGATAATTTCCCCTGCAGAAGAGAAGCTGTTTTGAGTTCCCAGAACCTGTGCCTCAGGCCCTGTCTGTGCCACTGTACGGTCTCAAGTGTAGTTTGTAGTCACAACACGGTTACCTGTGAGTTCCAGCCTGTGCCTGCCCTCCTTTGTTTAAGCTGATGGTCCCCTGGGTGCTGGGTACATCGTAGGCTCAGTAAAGTGGTCCTCTGGGTCAACCCCACCCTGGGAATCTGCCGGCTCTGCACGTGTGTTTTCTAGTCCCCGCGTTCCACCCATGCCGGTACTGCCTCAGGCAAACCCTTTACTCAAGGGGCCTGCATCTCGGTCCCAGATCTGTTCCGCAGTGGATGCCATCTGAGAAGATGCCCAGCTTCCTCTGGTTGCTCAGAGAGACGAGAGACAGGGGGTGTGACTTCGGAATATTGGGGGGTGAGCCCTATTGTTGCCAAAAATGGCTGCTGCTCTGTGCCTCCGGGTACCACCGTTCCTGTGTGGTTCCCTCTCAGCTGACCATCCTCTCCTCCCTGTCCACACCCATCAAGAAATCACCCAAGAATCTGGACTCCTGGTGGACAGGCCTCCAGACCTCAGAGTGAGAGTGTAGGGGAGTGCTGGGAGCACAGAATATCTGGTAGAGAATATATATAATTTTACACAGTTTTATGCCTGGCAGGAGAGCACTATTGCAGCCTAGAAGAGGAGGTAGGTTCAGTTTTTAGAGGGTCTCTCCCATGGAGTATAGTGGGAGGACTTTTGAACTCTGCTCGTTTGTTTGTGGGGTACTCCGAGCCGTTCTAATGGGGGAGGGGACTCCCATGTGCTTGGTGATGGATTCTGTACCTTTTGTTTGTATCCTTGGGGTCGCAGCTCGCCTCAGCAGGGCCGATGTGCGTTCTTTAGCCTTCTCTCTTGGTGCAGCTCTAATTTACCAGGTTACTTGCTAAATTTCTGTCCTTTAACTCTCCTTCTGGACAGGAGCCTCTGTGGAAAGCTGGCTTCAGTCAGCCGTCTTGTCTCCCCACCCCCCCACCCCCGGCTAATTTTTAAATTTTTTGCAGACATGGGGTCTCACTGTATTGCCCAGGCTGATCTGAAACCCATGACTTCAAGCCATCCTCTTGCCTTGGCTTCCCAAAGTGCTGGGATTACAGACGTGAGCCATCATGCCTGGCCTCTTTCTAATGTCTAAGAGAAGTTTGGTAGCTGAAGGTATATCAGGTTCATGCAATTTACAAAATTTCTTTCCCTTTCTGAGTTTTCTGGTGCTTGAATTTTGACTTTATGCAGAAATACTTCTCACATTTGTTGCAGTCATGGAGTCTCCTTTTGATCTGAGTTCTGATTCACAGGCAAGAGCTTCTCTACATTCATGTGGTTGCTCCCGTGCTTAAGTTCTCTCACGTATAACGAAAACTTTTTCATTATGGCACATTTTCTAAAATTCAGCATGGCTGACGGATTGCTTCAAAACCAAAAGTTTTCAATGCTGAAAAGAGTCTTCTCTTTGACTAAGACCTTTCCAACGTTGGTTATATGCAGGGGGACCTGCTCCAGTATTCATTTCCTTACATTTAATATCAAGGAACAACTCTGACATCCACTTCTTATTAGAATGTTTCCTTCACCACATCTTTCCTTATAATTAATTTTAAAATATATTTCAAAAGGTTACCAAGTGAATTAGTCATCTGAGAAATTTAGGAGAACGATCAGAGGAAGGAATCATTTGGAGGAATGAGATCAAAATGTAGGTGCTTTGTTCCAAAATTACTGTGAAAGGACCCTCCTTAGACTACAAGCTGCTAGACTTTTTCCTTCTTCTCCCAGGCTTGATATCAACATCAAATTAACTTTCTTAAAGCATCACTTTCTTCAGTATTAAAGGAACAAATTTATAATCAGGGGGCACTAACTCCAATCAGCTTTAATTTGTGCTCCTTGAACAGGGAGACTTTAGACTACAAATATTTGAGAGAAAGAGTAAAACAGCATAGCAGGAAATCACTGCTGAACTCTAATACCTGGTAACATGACTTTTTTCTATTAGAATTATGCAGTACTGAACCAATTCCAGACCATCAGCTTCTCCTCCTCTCTTCATTAGTGCTATGAATCACATGTACCTAGTATTTCTCTTGAAGTCAGAGGGTTCATGCACAGATTAAATGTTTTTCCAAATGTATTATCTTTCTCCTTAATGTTTTGATCCTGGAGAAAAATTGAAATGTTGGTGTTGGCTTCTTGGGAGCTATTATTCAGGCAATTGCCTTTCCAAACTTGTTGTGGTAGCTGTGACTTGGGAATTCTTCTGCTCTGCATAGCTTTTCTTACACCACTCCCCAGGATTCTCTGGACAGGGTCCGTTGCTCCCGAGCTTCCTGGGTGAGGTCCACACTCACATGCTGTATTCAGGAAAGGGCAGAGTAAGGACATGCTTCACTTTTGGCTTGGGCCAGTACCTAAACCTGGATGCCTGGGTCCTGCTTCCCAAGGGCTTCTACTCTGTGGGTCATTTCTATAGAGGTTCCTTGTGAAAATTAGGAAGAGTGAAAGTTAATTCACTGCTATTAGAAAAGGGTAGAATGTCCAGAAGAAAAATTCATTCTAAGAGAATTTGAGGGCATCCAGAATAAGTAGCAGAAAGGTGCTAATAATGTTTTTTTTTTATTGCCTGTAACCTAATAAGCAAGTGAATATAAGCAAAAATTGTTTAGGTAGCCAGGAGCAAGGAAATATATGAGTGGGAGAAAAAACTGAAGACACTTGTTAAAGGAACCAACAAATCACAGTTGACTTCCTTTCTTTCTTTCTTCCTTCCCTTTTTTTTTTTTTTTTTTTTTTTTTTGACAGAGTGAGACTCTGGATAGAGTGTCATGGTGTCATAGCTCACAGCAACCTCAAACTCCTGGGCTCAAGCAATCCTCCTGCTTCAGCCTCCCCAGTAGCTGGGACCACTGGCACATGCCACCACACCTGACTAATTTATTTTATTTTTTTGTTGTTGAGACAGGGTCTATCTCTTGCTCAGGCTGGTCTTGAACTCCAGGCTTCAAGTGATCCTTCTGCCTTGGCCTCCCAGAGTGCTAGGATTACAGGCATGAGCCACTGCTTCTGGCTGCTTGCCTTGATTTTTAATAGTGCCATGGATCATATTCCTAATTGTGACAGAGTTAAGGCTAGTATTCATTCCCCAAAGGAACTTAATTACTGAGTTGAAGTAAGGAGTAGAGTCAATACACAAAACTCAAACCCCTAGATTCTGTGCCGTTGCTGGAAGTTGATTTCAAATTCTGAGCTACCTAGCATCCAGAGTGCATGAGGAAGTGCCAGCAAATACAGCAGTCAGTGTCCATCTAATAAAAACACTTTTTCTAGAGCAGTCTAAGTCTTGTCAGCCTGGGAGAGTTCTTTTATGATTATCTCACATACATCAATGTTCATAAACTGTTCGCTAAATACAACAGGGAATTTTTTAAGGCCGTTCCTTCATCTTTCTCCAGTGTTTAATGCCAAAACATGTCAGGGCAATTCTATGAAGGGCACAGACCATGTGTTCCAAGGATACAGACCTCAGATTATTTGACTTCATTGCAGCATAAATGGTAGAACATTTTATATGGATAAGAACGGTGAAGATTTATAGGGCTTCTGCTTACTGCTTGCTAAATGCTACAAGAAAGAACTGAGTGACTACTGTCCACTGAATCCTCTTCCAGTGCTCTCTGTGCTTTACCCAAATCTGTATAAAATACACCCAAGGCAAAAACTGGAACAAAGTACCTCAGAATTTTGTTTTTCCTAGATTATTATATTGAGCATTTTGTTTTCGTACATAATTGGCCTTTTAAAATAACGAATATATTTTCCTCTCTTAAAAAAGAAAAAGCTTTCAAGGAACTTACTTTTAACCTCAACTTTGAGTGATGGAAAAATCAAAGAGATTGATCCATTATAATGGTAATTATGGACTATTTGACTCAGTCATGCAATCTAGTGTTAAGTTCAATTGAAAAATAATTTGTGAACGATTAGGTTAATGTTCAGTTGTCTTGTATGCTTTTATTTATTACTGTCTCGTATGACTTGTTTTTTTGCTTTTTTTCCAAGTGAAGCCTAATTTATTTCAAATAGAATAGATTTATCTTTATGAAAATCACATATACACCTAAAACTGTTATAGTTGTGAGCACAATTTTATTATAAGAACAGTAGATGGGCCTTGAAAATCATACGTCTCTACTTCCCTTTCTAACTTTGACTTTCTTAAGATTTTCTCCCAGACTCATGAGTTGGCAGCTGTAAGGATACATATAGGCCATGATTCACCAGGGGCATGTTCCAGATGGCAGTGGGGCACTCCTGCAGCAACTGTATCCACATTTTCGCTGCCTTATCCATCAACCATCTGATGACTATGGTTTGGCTCTTAGCTGTAACTATACTTAGGCTGTTGCAGACATGACCAGAAAAAAAATAGACTTCAGTAATGATATGACTTGTTTTAAAGCAAACAGTTAGCTATTCAACATACTTTTTTTTTCTAAATTTAAGTTTCCTTTTCTCTAGTCTTTTAGGTTCTATTTTTGTGTATGTTTTGGTTTCTAAGGAGCAAAAGCCAATTTATAGCAGGGGTGAATTTTGTTTGTTTGATTTCAGATTTTAGTTGGCCTCTTAGTTCTTTTCTATAATCAGGAAATGCATCCAAATTCTGGTTATCCTATCTTGAAATCATAATCACAGACCATTTTGTGGTATGGCCCACAGATATTCTTCCATAAATTTATTTATTTAATTACCATTTAGAGAATGGTCAACTTTATTGTAAGGATAGGAAAGAATTATGAGACACAGACACTGACTTAAAAACGTCTTTTAAAAAAATCTTAAAATCATTTCACATGATAAGGAAGATGAAAGAAGTATGGTTACTTCTTTTATGGCCGGATGTCACGTGAATGCTATAGGCAAGAAGAGCTCTAACAGTTTAGAGCAGGGCAGCACTCCCTTCGTGGAGATGGTGATCTAGAGCCAGATGTTGAAGGCTGGGAGGGATTTGAAAAAACAAAACAAAGAAACAGAGGTAGTAAAAATGTGGTGCAGGCATCAGCCACGTGCCCCTCTTCAGGTGCTATTTCTCTTGTGTCTCTGGGTGAGTTCTTCATAGACTTGTCTTCCCCTATGGCACCCCCCCCCCCCCACCACTGGCTGAAATTTCTTCCTCCCAGATCCTTGTTCCTCTTTTTTCAAATCTCCCTCCCCTCTCAGATTTGCATACCCAAATCTTACCAGCTGTGGTTAATGCAGAGTTCTCCTGGCAACAGAATCCACTCTCTTTGGAATAATTTCACTGTGCACCAGCAAGGAGTTACTGTGTAACTGTAAATGAATTGTGCTGGGCAGACCAAGCTGACCTGAGAGGAGTGAAGAGTTAGAAAGAAGGATTAAGGGCTAGTTTGCCTGGATGGATGAAGTTTTAGATTCCAGAAGAAGGTATTAGGATTTTGCACTATTAACACCAAGGAGCCTTTGAAGCTTTACGAGCAGGGGAGGTACGTAATAAACAAGTAACAATTCCTGTCCGTGTTTGATAGAATTAAGATTTTATTGGGTCAGAGTTCTGTAGTCTACTATTACCTGTTTTTACTCATTTTCCTTCCAATTGTATAGTAAAACTGGATTTCTTCCATTAAGGTAGATTCGTTCTCTTTATTCTCCTACCCCTTCTGCAAGAAGCTAGAAGAAAATATTAATTCTCTGAACTTACTTGCCCATATTGCTGTGATAATTCACCATTGTTGGTGCCACTTTTACCTACCGTCCTTATAATCTTTTTGTGCAAACATATTATATCCCTTACCCTGTGACCTCCAAAAGCCATGATCTGAATTTTATTTCTCAAACTTTAAAATCCTCATTTTTAAGGCATTTTTAATTCCTGGAAAAATTAGCATATGGCATATTTTTCTCTTTTTTACTAAATCAAGGACCAGGCTTACAGTCTAAATAACTTGTCGTTTTTACTGTTTCTCCTTCACTCTCCCCAGGTTTATTGCAGTTTCTAATTTGAGCTCACCATGATAGCCAGACTCTAGACTACTTCATTTTCAAGAGGATTTCTCTGTGGGTACTGACCCTGAAGCTTCGAACTGTGAACCACAAAAAAACTATCATAATGGAACTTTCAAGGAAAAAAATTACAGAGTTTTGTTGGACTTCTTGAATATACCCACTCCTGTGGTGAAAGATGATTACTCTCTTAGGAAACTGCTTAAAACAAAAAAAGTAGAAAAGATGACATTTCTGGTCTCTCTCTACATAGGTTGTATCTATAATCACATGGATTAAGTAGTTTAGAAAGTAAACATACATATACTTTACAGAACATGAAGAGTTCATTTTGCTGATGGTTTTTTATAAAACGCAAGATGTTTTCCAGTGTACAAAAAATGCACAGACTTCCAGTGTCAGGAAGGATTTGTAAAGATCATTGGTTCTCGTGATCTTTAAGGCATGATCCTTAGTCTTGGGTCCTGTGGGGACAATTCAGAGTTACTGCTGGACAGAGAAGATGGGAAGCCCACCTTGCTTGAAACCAAATCATCTCCTCTATACTTCAGGCTTTCCTGCTTTATAGAGAAGAACCTTTCCTACAACTTAAAAAGAAAAATTCTGCAATCTACTGATAAGAGTCCAACTACACAGGCAGTTTCTGAACACCTTCTGTAGATGCGTTAACAATAAACACAGATAAACACAAATCTCTGTGGGTCCTGATGTTGTGATCCTAATTTGTAACAATACTGAAGTTGTGTTTAGGTAACTATTTTTAGCTGGAACAGTGTACATAAAAGACTCAATATGGTATTTGAGAAAATTAGAATTTTCTGCACATATTCTTTCACTAGTAGTGGGGAGTCAAAGGTAATGCATTTCAATAGATTTATTGAAAGCCTTTGTGAAATGGTAATTTTAGGTGTGAATGTTTTGACAGCAGGTGGAGCTAGTAGTAGGAAGTCTATTTCTAGGCCATTTAACAAGTGGCAAGATGTGTACAACTTACATTAATGTGTTTGCGGTTGCAGCGATTTAGGAATAGCAAATTGTTACACATGGGCTTTGGAAAAGTGATCTTATGACTACAACATAAGAGTCAAGCTGAATGAAACTTCTCTGTCCTTTTTTGAAAAGGGGCTTGTGTTTGGGTATGTGTTGCCTTAGAAGTCTAAGACAAGTTAAGGGCATGGGGGTAAGGGTAAGTTCACACAGTTTAATAAATACTCTATGAGTTTGACTTGTACAGTATTGACTTTAAAAGATAAGGTATATGATTCTGAGAGAAAATTGTGTGAAAGAACTTGTTTACACATACAGAGTTATTTGTATGTGTTATTAGATTATTTCTCTTTTTAAGTGGTAGTAGGCATAGTTAAAATCCACGTACATTTCTGCTAGTGAAAACTAAAGAGCATTTGCTTTCTGTTCCACAAGATTATGAAATAAAGGCCTGAATACTTTATAACTCTATTGATGAGTTATCTGAATATATAATTTAAAAAACATCACCACTCTTGTGCTTTTTATTTCTTTTGAATCATACAAGAACCATGGACTTGTGCTTTCCCTCCTTCATGTTTGTCTAAGTCAATGTAGTGATAATTTAAGAGCAAATACTGTGCACGTGTTTCCTTTCTCTCTGAACTTTTTCTTTTAACCATATCATACGTATTAAGAAATTAGAGTTTCAAATGGTTTATCTTGCTGGCTATGTGAATAAATAGTTACCTACTTTTTAGTTCTTATTTACAGAGTTATAAGATTATTTAAAGCACACATTTAGCCTGGTGTGGCGGCACATACCTGTAGTCCTAGCTAGTGGAAGGCTGAGGCAGGAGGATGGCTTGAGGTCAAGAGTTCCAGGCTGTAGTAAGCTATGATCATATCTATAAATAGCCATTTCATTTCAGCCTGGGCAATATAGCAAGATCCCTTTCTCCAGAAACACAAACACACATATTTTAATGCTTTTTGCTAAAATCTAGAAATAACATCTTCCTATTTTTTGTTATTTATTCATTGCATGTTATTCAGCAAACGTGTATTGAACACCTACTTCATGCTGGGCACCATGCTAAACACTGGGGACACAATTTTGAACAATGTACAGTGCTTTCCCTTAGCACGTCTCAGGCAGACCTACAGCCAGATAATTACCATAGATCCTGATGGAGTCTATGATTGTCTTTTGAACAGAGGATTGTCAGGTCACAGAAAAGGATTTTAGCTTAGAGAAATCAGAGATGTTTTCAAAGAAGAGAAAATGTTTGAGTTGCAACTTAAAAGACATATACAAATTTAATAGGAGAAAAAAAGGAGAAAGCATATCATTCTAAGCAATGCGTTTTATACATGCAAAGGCATAGGATATGAAAAAGTCTGTTGTCTTGGGAAGTTTAGAAGAGTCTAGGGAGGTAGACTGGGTAAAGTTTTGAAGGCTCTTATAGAACATACCATCATCAGTGAACAGCTTATTTAAGAATTTCAACTAATTTCAATGTTATTTAATTGATTAGCTTTTCATGTTCATAAAACTAAAGTTATGGCCTGGATGTGGTGGCTCAGCATATAATTCTAGCACTCTGGGAAGCCGAGGAAGTTGGATCACTTGAGCTCAGGAGTTTCAGATCAGCCTGAGCAAGAGTGAGACCCCATCTCTATTAAAAATAGAAAAACTGGCCAGGTGTAATGGTGGGCACCTGTAATCGCAACTACTTGGAAGGCTGAGTCATGAGGATTGCTTGAGCCCAAGAGTTTGAAGTTGCTATGAGCTTTGGTGGAGCCATGGCTCCATGCACGGTGACAGAGTAAGACTCTGTCTCGAAAACAAACAAACAGCAACAAAAAAACCCCAAAAAACAAAACTAAATTTATGGATATAATCTTATGAGAACAGGGCCTGGCTAAGACTTCAATTTTAACCTCAGCTAGCAGTTCCTGGCCACGAGGTGATTAGATGGGAATGGAGCTGCATCCATGTGTGTGTTTAATAACTGCTGGGGGAATGCTGCATATGCTAATTTAATATGATTAAACCCTAAGTGAACCCTAAAAGTGTCTTTCATTTTCACTATTGATTGCTAGGGTTGGGTTTGCATATTTCTTGCATACCTGCCAGGCCCTCTGCTAGGTGCTGGAGGAATGCCCTGTCACCTACGGTACAGCCAGCTGCCTCCTCAACTTGTCTTGGTTGTCTACCAAGCACAGAAGACTTCGCACTTCTGAATGGCACCTCTTCATCTCACCCAGTCCTGTTGTCGTTCCCCCAGACTTTCTCCTCCGTTTAAGCGACTCCACCTAGTACTCAAGCCAGCATCTGTGGGTTATTCTTGACATCTCCTTCTTTCTCACCCACCACATCTAATTCTTCATCAAGCTATGTCATTTTGATTCTAAAATGTATCTGGAAACCTTCCACTCCTCTCATTCCCACTGCCAGCCCCTGGCAACCACTTCTCTTGCCAGTAGGTTCCTACTTGGTCTCCCATTTTACGTTTTTTGTTTCCCCCAATCTTTTTTTCAAGATAATAACCAGCAAGATTTTTTTAAAAAATCTAAATCAGATTTTAAAATCACTTCCCAATTCAGACCTTCTGTTGACTTCCTAAATAAAAGCCAAATTGTTTACTGTGACCAACAAGGGCCTGCGAGTTCTGGCCCTTGCCTCTATCTTCAGTCCTGTTTTCTGTCATTTTCTCCCTTTTGCTCATTACATCCCAGCCACAATGGCCTCTTTTCATTTTTCCACTTTCCCACCCTATGGCCTTGGTACATGCACTTTCCATTGCCTGGAATGCTCTTTACCTCCATTAGCCAGTTGGTATTGTCTCAGGATTTATGTCTTAGTTTGATCGCCTCCTCTAAGAGATCTCTCCTTCATCAGAGTCTACTCTGCAAGAGGATTCCAGTGACTGACTCTTTCACGATCTCTTGTCTTTTCCGTCATTGCTCACCCCATAGTTTACAGTTATGTCTGTGTTTGCCATTGAACCTGTGTGATGACTGTCTCCCATACTAGACAGGTATCTCCGTTAGGACTAGAATCACGTACGTTCTCTTTCCCCCTCTGTTTTAATACGGTACCTGACCCACATTAGGTCCTAAAAAATTGTAAAAGAATAATTTAAAAACATAAAGATAGGCTGATTTTTTAAGTCTATAAATCTTTAATTACAAATAAGAAAAATAACGGAAAATTAAGAAAATTATTCCTACATTTTTTATACTATTGAAATTATTTTAGAAAAGGTCTACAGCTTAGTATTGCCTCACTGAAAGGAAGAGTGTGCCTGAGTTATTGTGTAATTGGGAGCTATTTTAAAAACAGAGTGATAATGGTTTTTTATGGAAATCCTGAGTTATAAAAATGAACCATTCTTTTTATATATTGAGGGCTCAGTTCACGAAAATGTTTAAATTCTTGGCTCTGCTCTTTAAACCTACTACAAAGATCACATTAGACTTCGTTTTAATAGACATTGTAAGCACAGTATCCAATCTCACATTATCATGCTGGGCTCTTTTATTATGAGAGTCCCAGGAAGCTGAGCCTGAGGCTGCTGAACACGTTGTGGGGTGTATCCAGGGCTGGGGATGGCGCCAGCTCCATTGTTTATGTGATATTCTCTCCACCTTTATCTGTGGTGCGCAATTGGTATTGACTTTTAAAAAACTACTTCTCTGACCCTGTCTCCCAGTTGGAAAACAAACCTGCTGTAATGACATCTGGCTGGGAAAAGAGGGATCAAAGAAGCATAAGGAAAGAAAATTATGAGACCTTGTTTAATAAGTAGTTTCATGCTTGTCTGTTAGATCTGTTAGAAGGAAGAGTATTAAACTTTTTCAAGGTCACCATTCCTTTATCCCCAGAAAAGGCTTGGTGAACCCTAAAAGTGTTAGTTTTGTTTTCACTCTGGATGGCTACTGTTGGGTCTACTTAGCACTTAGCAAATGTCTTTTTTTTATTTTACAGGTCTTCAGGAGTAAATACTGTTACTGGAAATTAAGATAGAATTTGGATTATTTATAATATTTATCCCTGTTCCTTTCTACTTTTTTTTCTCAAAGAGGAAGATAGCCATGTTTAGTAACTTGTTTCTTCCCAATTTTTAGGTATATTGCTGGAGGGTTTTTTAAATATTGTAAGGAAAAAGAAGGAAGCACAAGTATATCGAAATGAAATAAGACACATCTTCACAGCCTTTGATGTGCACTGTAAGTGTCTTTAATGTGTTTAAAGTGTTTAAGTGTTTATATGATAAAAAATTGCTATTAAGGAACTGGAAATGGGGATATATGGTCAAAAAAATAAATATACAGTGTACTGGGAAGATTATTTTGCTGTATTCATTAGCTATTACTGTAGGTGTTGATGAATTTTTTTTCTCTACCATAGCATTTGCCATAGATGAAATATGTATAATATTTACAGTTATATAATTGTACTTATATATTGTACCTTTATTGTAATGAGGACAGCAAAAGGACTGGCTAAGTGGGAATATGGGCCAAAGCCACCTATGTAATTGTGGGACGCTGTGCGGCTTCAATTCCTGCTCTGACCCACATGTGATTGCAGGAACTGTTTTCCCACACATAGTTTGGCCGAAGACCCTCTCAGCCCCATAGGTCACAAACAGGATGAAAAGACTTGTATAGTCTAGTTTCAGTGTCTTAGATGATATAACTTCTCCCTAAATATTAATATATCATAATTTTAATACCAAGCTAGGAAGAGAATTTTGGTTTCAGCTTATTCCCTAGATTTGATGAAGGGAATTGTGAAAGCTGAATTGTTTTGACAACTTACACAGACTCAGTGTGATTAGTATAGTGCATGTTTCCATATAGTCCTTTCCCTGGGACTTAGAGAATCAACAAAATGATAGGGCTTCAAACTCAGCTGGGAAGGGAGGTAGTGGAATGAGGAAGTGAGGGTAGGGAAGGAGGGAGGGGATTGGTAGGGTCATGGTGTATGGCACACCTCTTGGGGGCAGAGCACAGTTACAAGAGGGACTTTACCTAACAAATACAATCAGCGTAACCTAATTCTTTGTACTCTCAGTGAGTCCTAAACAATAATAATAATAATAATAATAATAATAATAAAAATCAGCTGGGATTGGGAGGCCAAGGTGGAAGGATTGCTTGAGCCCAGAAATTTGAGAGTACAGTGAGCTGTGATTGTACCGCTGTACTCCAGTCTGGGCAACAGAGTGAGACCCAATCTCAAATAAATAAATAAACAAACACATTATTTATTTATTTTTTTATTTTAGCTTGCTCATTCGTTTGAAGTACTTTTTTTTGTTGTTGTTCATTTTCTTTTTTTTTTAGATGTTCTTCCTCTGGCTATGCTTTGTCTGGCTGTTTTTGGTGTTGTTACTAGAGAGGGGGTCTTACTCTGGCTAATTGCTGTTGATACTGGTTTCGAACCTCTGAGCTCAGGCAATCCACCCGCCTCGGCCTTCCACAGCGCTGGGACTACAGGCGTGAGCCACCACGCCCGGCCCAAACAAATTTTTTGAAAAGAAAGACCCACTAGGACTGTACTGAAGAAGAGTATTACTACGGTAGATGCTTAACACATTGACCACCACACTCAAGCACATTTTCCCCTCCTTGGGGCCATTGTGTTTAATTAGGTCAAGACTCATGTGAGATATACTATATGCTTTGTGAGGACCTGGGCTCAAAACCAGCCTAAGTTAAATACAACTCAAATGGCAGTTAATGTGTTAAATTCTTCCAGCGAGACAATCTTAGATTACCTTATATGTAAAACGAATTATAAATTACTACTTTTCTCACAATGTATTAAAATAAACTTTCACACAAATATGGCTAAACTAACAGTTCTTAGCATTTACAAAAGTAAGTGAATGTTTTATATTTTGTTTTCAAATAGATCGTGGATTTTTAACTTTGGAAGATTTCAAAAAAGCATTTAGGGAGGTGGTTCCCAAATTACCAGAAAGGACCGTTCTTGAAGTATTCAGGTAAAGCACCAAAATCTTTATGTGCATGCACCTTTTGACTTACTATTTGCTTTCACAAATTTTTGATTTTATGGACAGCGCTTGTTAATGCCAATTTTTCACTTAGGAACATTTTTGTCCTGTAGAGTAGTGTCTTCATCTGTAGTTAGCTGTGAGTCCATCCACAATTTTGACAGGGGGCTCTAAAGTGGGTAGAGTGTTTGCACACCAGGCAGACCATGAAAGCACTTATTAGTAGAGGCAGGGGGGGATCAGGAAGAAAGCAGAACTTCTCCAGATACTTATGTATCAACCAAGAAAAAAATTGGCCTTTATTAATATTTAGCATGGATTCTGGTATCTTTGCAAGGTCTGTATTACGGACAAACACAGGTTACATGTCGTTCTTGGGTTGTCTGGGGAGCAAGTTGGAGCTGCCTAGTGGTGGTCCCCATTCATTGGCTTTCAAAGCTATTGACACACGTTACAGTTCACACATACCTATAAAGTGGATTTGAAGATTTTATTATTATATGGTTCTTTTCAACTAATTCAGACAAAATGGACAAGTGGTTTAAAAGCAGTTTCTGTTAGGAAACTGCAGATTGAAGGTAATATTAATAGTGCGATCACATGTTGACGTGAGAACATGGCAGAGTTGTCTCGGCTCTGACTCCCAGCACGTGCTTATCACCAACCCTGTTACTAGCTGTATTAATTAGGATTCAGGACACCACCAAGAGCCAGAGAACCCAAAAAAGCAGAAGCTCAAAAAAAGATAGAAATGTGTTTCTTTCTCACATAAACATAGGCAACCTGGGACTGAATAATCACAACACTTTCAGGAAAGATCCAGACTATCCCCCCCTTCCACTGCTCTGGCTGTGTTTTTGCCTCTTTGCTTGAAAATGGTTGCTGGAGTTTCAGCTGTCAAATATGAATTCCAGTTAGTTGGGAGGAAAGGAAGCAGAAGGTACGCTCCTGCTTTTAAGGCTATATGTTATTTCTACTTGCGTCTCAGTGAGTAAAACTTGGTTCTAAGGTCATGCATAGGTGCAAGGGGAAGGGGCTTTAGAAAATGAAGCCTTTGCTCTAGGCAGTAATGTGCCCACTGGTAAGGGTTCTGATAGTGAGGAGAGAGAGAGAAAAAATGGATATTGGGGGGATATCTGGCAGATATCCCCATTAGGGATAAAAGTAATTTAGTGTGGTCAGAAGCCAGCCCTGCTCTATAGAAACTATGAAGGAGGTTATTTGATCAAGGTTCTGTCCTCATTATCGTTTACAGCAACATAGATGAAATTCCTCTGGTACAACATTCACTGAAGAAGAACAAAGAAGGAGGTTAAAGCCAGATGCATACAAAGTGCTGTAGGACAGTATTACTTAGATGTATTTTGTAAATGCAAGTCCTTTAAGATAGTGTAGCATCTTTGTATATAAACTTTGTGAGGAGCTGAGTAATAAATATTAATATATTTCTGTCCACAGAGTGTATTTTTAACAAAGGAACTAAAAATTATTAGTAATTTTCCTTTACAAGTAGACAAGTTGTCGAGATTTGGTGAACTTTATGGGTTAAATTGTTGTAGTAGGGTGGCGCTTGTGGTTCAGTGGGTAGGGCAGCACCACATATACCTAGGGTGGCGGGTTCAAACCCAGCCCCAGCCAAAGAGTAACAAAAAACTCTAAAAAAAAATTGTTCTAGTAGATGCTTCCTTGTTTGAAAAATACACATAAAAATAGCCCTTCATGGTAAAAGCAGGGTTTTAACAATGAATGAGATAACTGCTTCTTGGAAGAAATGCTACAGGAAGAGCATTTTTGAAACAGATGTTGAGAAATATGATTTTATTTTAAATGATAATATATGTCACCTATTAAAACTCTTCACACCTGCTTTAGTAGATTGAAAAAGGAATACTTTAACCCAGCTAAAAAATCACCTTTTAGCCACAAATTTGAACATATAAAATTTCAATAGTTTTAAGACATTTTCTAGAGCAATTAATCGATATTGGAAAAGATGGACATTTGCTTGCTGAATTTCAGTTAGCAATAACAACAAAGTAATTTTTAAAAACAAATTTAAAAACTTGTAAGCTTTTGCATTATCAGAGGATAGAATTAAAAGCTGAGGGTATGAGTGCTATGATAACCTTGTCACATTTAGATCTACATGTTTTCATGAGGTACCTATGATAGCTATTAAAACCAAATATCAAAAAATTGAACTTTAAATTGCTCAGTCACAAAGGATTGAGGCAAGATATTCAGAAAGAATAAAAAGTATGTTAAATCACATTGTTTTCATTAAATATTGTTAATAATTTCTAGTGAGAGCAAAATGTTATTTGCTGTTCATGAAATATTTTTATCTTTATTGAATTCTTTAGAAATTTTTGTTATTTTTATAATGGGCCTGATACATTCACATGTAAATATAATCTAATTACATTCATATTATAGAGTATATGCACACAAATCTTGTGCTTACTAGGGTTGTGTGATCAAAACAGTTTGGAGATGACTGCAATGCAGGCAGTCCCAGAGTTACAAGTATCTGACTCACATAAAAAGTGCAGTTACAAATATCTAAGTAATGTACAACTCCCACTTAGGAATGGAGGCTATTACGTGTACAGGTAAATAGGTAAATATGCCTGTTCCAACTTACATACAAATTTAACTTACAAATAAACCTATAGAATCTATCTCACTCAGAACACAGGGACTGCCTATATTCCAGCCAAACAAGACATCTTAGTTGATCGAATATGTCCTGTTTGAACTTTCAACTGTATTTTCATAACACCTAATCCCTACACCAGAATTAATGATCAAAAAAAGTAATGATGGAAATTGTGAACTCAACAAAGAGAGAAAAACATTTCCTTTTCTTATCTATTGAAGTAGGCCAAAGAAACAGAGATACCTAACTTACCTACGTATCCCTGTTCCAGTGGTATAAACAACTTTCAAGAATAAAAGAATAAAAATCAGCTGCTGAGGCTGTTAGGGATGCAAAATTATATAATGCTTCTAAAGTTAGACATTTACTTTTGAGAGATTTGAGTAGCTTTTGACTTAATTGACAAGCAGAGTTCATTGCTCAGGGCCCCAATAACCTAGAAGAAAACTTATCTCTGAAAAGCGTTAATACAAGAAGGAAACCAGAGAGGGAGAATTCTAATTAGATCAGTGTCATCTGTGTTTTAAATGAGTGAAGACGTTTTTGTATCTTCAATTCAGACTGCCAGACTCCTCCCAAAGAAATTTCTAAAGATCAAGAGTAGTCTTTTTCAGAAGTATTTGCCCATATACTTTAATTTTACAAGCCAAATCAAATAACAATAAAACCAATCAAACAATAAAAACAATCTAAAGAGAGAGACTTGAGCATAAGGCATCAAAGAATCATTTCACTTTATAACTTGATAGAAATACTGGTTTATCATTTATTCACTCTGAATGTTACGAGAACTAAATGAGATACTTTTATAAAAAGTTTCTGAATTATTGCTCAAGTATTCTGGTGATGTTCATTATCGCTGCACTGTAGAACAATATTCTCTGTTGTCTTTTTTGTTCAAAAATGTTTATGTGGGCCGTTGTACTTGAGTAAAAATATATCAGGGATTGAATGCTAACATTTTTGAATTGTATCCCTCTGAGAATGCCGATTATGCTTATGTTGGAAATCTTTTAGAATGTTCTGTTAATCTTTATTGTAATTGCTTGCTTTGCTCACCATGACTAATGATAAATTTTCAGCAATGTATATTCTCCTTTGTACTGCATCCAATGTGGCTTTTTTATTTTTCTGTTTTGGTTTTATTTTTTCTTTAATATTTTCTTGAACTATATTTGCTATTGTTTCATTTTTGTTAGTTTGCTGTATCCTGTTATTTTATAGTTCTTCCCCTAAGCCTTTCTATATCTCCTTTCAACTCTTGTTTTATAGAGGTGTTTGCTTTATTAGAGGCAATCATGATTTTTAAGATTTTTTTTTAAATGGAAATAGGGAATGCTAATTATAACTTTTAACATATAAATTTAAAATAGCAAATTTTCTACCGAGGAAAGGATTATGAGGAATAACTTACTTTCATAAAGCAAGGGATATCTCATGTAAAAACCCAAATCAAAAACTGATACTCATTTGTTATCTCTAAAGAAATCATCAAATGTTTAATATTTGGATTTCAAAATTTGAGACTTCTTTCAGTGTTTAAAATATATAACTTTGCTTTTCTCTTAGAGCTGGCAGTAGTGATTGTGTGTGGACTGAGGCTAATATTAAATATGCTGTTTCATTATTACTCAAAAGTTCTTAGGAGATTCATTTTCTTGAAGATTTTTTTGTTGTTGCTCAACTCACTAAAAAGGGCAGGAGTTCAAAAACATAAGATCTGAATAGTACTGTTTGTACTGTGGAATTGATGTTAGATAATAGGCTGTTTCTAGCAATTGAAAGTTAAAATAAGAAACATCTTTCCTATTTAACACTAATAAAACTCGTTGAAAACTTTGTAGTGCTATCTTTTTTTTTAATATTCAAAAATATTTAGTGATTCTAATGGGGAAAGTTAAACCTCCTTAACCTGGCTCTTTGACATCTGGCCCCTTTTCTAAATGCAGCTTTCATCAGTCCCTAATTCCCGCATTTCCCTGGCATAGTACCTGTTCCTTTGATTATGTGATGTGCATTTATATCTCAGTCTGTTTCCCTTGCCTGGCAATACCTCCCCGTATTCCTTACCTATCCACATTTGAACTATATTTTAAGCTCTTGCTCAATAAAGCCCCCCACACACACTATAATGAATAGTCCTATCTCCTTCCCCTAAATGTTGATAGTATTTATTTTTATATATTTTTTCAATGCTTACTTATAAACCGTGTTCATGATTATCTTCATTAAATACTATGAGCTCTTTGAGTTTATGGACTTACCTAAAATCTCCACTGTGCCTGGTGTGTTGCCTTATGTATTATAGTTAATAAATAATTGTTGGTCCATTGTCACTTATTCCAAATACCCAGTGACAATAAAATTCTCACAGTTTTCTTCATGGTTGAATTTATTTCTTATAAACTAGGAAAGGATACTTTTGGATGCAGTCAGGAGCTTTATAGCCACATGTGGCTTTGCTTTTCATTTTTCTCTTTCTACGTGTGTTTTTCATGAATTAATCTCTGACAGTCTCTTTCGTTTTTATTTTGGGGATGTTTTCAGTTCATGATTTAGCTTCCACTGCCATCAGGGAGCTGGCTTAATGTTCTTTCTTGACTTTGCCCACCATCAGCACCCCACGGAATTTCTGGCTGGCGGATTTTCTCTGCATGGATATGTTTACTTCTCCATGCCTCGGAGCTCTCTCCATCTCATTGTAAGAGCTGCTATTTGTACATAGCCGCAACCTGTCAGTTGGCAAAAAAGCTCTGAGAAGCTGCTTCTGCTTCCAAGTCATGAAATGAAATGTGAACGTGCAGAAGGTCCATGCCCTGACCCAGCATCCAAGATTCTGAATGCACAGGTGGATTCCCAAAGACTAATGTAAAGTGGAAATATTGAGCTACCAAATGTTCTCCAATCAATGTCTGGAGATGAATTATATCCTGATTTTTGATAAAAGAATCCCTTTCTCATGTTACATGGGGGAAGGTCAAAGTTTATAGAACATTTAACTCTCCATTTGGGGGTATTAAAAATTGGTTGAAAATCAGATTGTTACTACTTGTCCAATAATATATTCTCAATATCAGAGCATTAGTGGGCTTAGGAATGCAATTTTTATAGGGACCAATGGATATTCTCTTGACAGAAAAATTATATGTTCTTCATATCACAGCTGTCATAGAGGAAAGAATGTCATGAACTTGGGTAAAATGTACTGATGGGCTCTTCTGTTATACTGATTAGAAGAGTCTTACAGAGCTATGGGGCCTACGGGAAAGCAATGTAAAGTAGCATTTATTTTTTTCACATCATTTGCTTCTCTTTTGAAATGTTACTCCTCACTGTGTTCTTTGGCTTCCTATAATTTTTTTCTGCCAGCAGCCAACTTGTTGTATATCATTTTCTTGGACCATCTCTAACAAGAGAAAGTTTCTCATTCATTATTTTGTGTATCAGAATGATTGTCTTCTATGTAAGGTCATGTGACCTCAGGAAGATCCCAGTTACTACAGTGAGTACCTATTTTGGTGAAGATGATTATTGATCTGTGTCTACATGCTTCTGTGTATAGAAAAATGTAAAAAAGACCAGATATCATGTCTCATTCTCTGTAGCCATACATAGATAAGCAGTCACTACTTACTCCTGCTGTGTATCATGGCCAAAGAAGTAGACTTCTTGAGTTTCCAATTTTTATTTCATGCATTTTTGCATCTCCTTTGCAATGGTAATGCCATAGTTTTTAATCTCATTTTCTTTTGTTTCAAAATTTTAATGTCAGTGATGACGGAAGGAGTAGTATCACTGTGTAAATTGTTAAGCTGACCTCAGAATTTCCCCTCTGAAGGACTTCTAGGGACTTTTGCAATGTAATATATTAATAAAACTGCACTTTAAAAATCCAGGTATAGAAATAATTATATTCATTTTAAGAAAATTCCAGGCCTAATGTGGTGGTTCATGCCTGTGATCACAGCAATTTGGGAGGCCAAGGTGGGAGGATTGCTTGAAACCAGGAGTTTGAGACCAACTTTGGCTATGTAGTGAGACCCCATCTCTATAAAAAATTATTGGCTCGTGTATGAAGATAGTCCTTTTACCAGTGTGAGCTTTAAAAATAGTACACAGAAATTGAAGCTCAGAAACTAGACCACAAAACAAGAAGAGTGATGACTTCATTACATAGATTTTCAAATAGAATGTGTTTTGTTTTTTTTTCAGTTAAGCTAATTTATGAAGTCCAAATTATGAAGCATATGTTGATTGGAAGGAATATTTAATCTCTTTCACATTTTAGAATGCCCAGGTTTTATAGTCCTCTCTTGTATTAAACCCATCAAGGTGAAAATTCTACTTAACCTTCAAGGCCCAGCTTTATCTTGAAAGCTGTCCTAGCCTACACCCCTACCCACCCACCATCCAACCCCCCAAAAGGAAATTGTCTTCCTTTTCTGCTTTAAACACCTCATCTGTTATAAATGTCTTCTGTATGTTTTTACATAGTTATTTGCATGCATGTCTGTTTCCAGTATTAGATGTGACCTTAACATGAGCAGACACAGTGGAGTATTCATCACCACTCTCCTCACAGTGCATAGCACAGTTTTGTAGGTCTTGAATAGATGACTGCATCTTATACAAATTACTGGCTTATGTAGAGAACAGGCTCTTTATTATGTCTTGTTTGTTTTACTCTGCAAATGCCACACTGGCCCCACGTTAGCATTGTGGAGCCTAGTTAGACCCTGGGATGGAAATCTTGAGTTCTAGTTCCAGCTCTGCCCCTGACCCATATTTCTACAAGTCAGTGCACCTCTCTGGACCACACTCTCCTCCTCTCAGAAATGAGGGTGTTGTGTTGTATGATCTGGCAGGCTTCTCTAGCTCTGAAATCCATGGTGGGGTCATCTATCATAGAGAGTGGCATGGCTGTCTCCTTTATTTTCTCTGTGTACCACAGATATTATTCAGAATCCACCACAGCATGAATACAGATGTGGTCTGTCAGTGTGACAAAGACTGTTCTCAAGAGGAAATGACTGGCTTTGACAGCTATCCAACCCTGGGTTTAGTCGCTGAGATGTCAGTATAACAAGTGTTATGGTCAATGTGTCCAATTCCTCATCTGCATATATGGTTGAATATGCTGTTCTTGCTGTAATAGAATGAGGGCTCTTTTCCTTTTAATTCAGTGGTCACACAGAAAATGCTGCCATGGTTTCTTTCTGTGACCAAATGTTCCTGACCCTTTCAGTCATCCTTGAAGTTATTAATAGCCACATGTCATGAATGTATTCATGCCATTTTCCTTTCTAGAAAAAGGAATCAATTTCTTACGTTTTTCTTTCGTAGCAGCTAGCTAACTTCTGGTGGAATTTTTGATAATATTGTGTGCCACATTTATAAAATATGAGGAAAGGGCCAAGGAAGGGGAAGGGAGGGGGGTGGGTAGGGTGGAGGGAGGGTAATGGGTGGGGCCACACCTCCGGTGCATCTTAGAATGGGTACAGG